>APFE031382422.1:0-63733 GCA_000404065.3 Pinus taeda | reverse complement strand
TCTTATATGTATAGTTTTTCCCTTGCTTAGTTTATTAAAGGTCTCAATATATTTTCATATCTAGTACATATTCTTTGGTGGACTATACCTATCTTTAGGAACCTTGGTGTAGTCTTTTATTAGCATGATATACTAGGCATTAATTTTCTTCATCTTATTTTTCATCATTATGTATTCTATCAGATGTACCTCTATAGCTATAAGCTTACACGTAAACATTGGCTTTCCCATTTGTTTCCTGCATACTCCTTTTTTTGTTCATATGATTCACTATTGGGGTGTGTGTTACCTTGGAACTTATGATGGATCCTCATTCAACCATTTATACATCGCTACCTTTAACAAACATGGTCTGATAAGTTTATATCCACTTTGTTTTATGCACCATACTGTTTGGTTAACCTAAATTCTCGCTCTAGCACGATTACTTTAATCTGCAAGTGCGTAGACGGATTGATGGGGTTACCATAGTATTAAAGGCTCTTACATGTATCCCCCATTCCCATTCTTCCAGCTATTAGTTTTCACATGATGGTTTCAACAACACTTGTGGTGCATCTAATGGTTATGATAATCCAATTTAGGATCTACGATGGGAATTAACATATTAACCCTAACTTTAAGAATCTAGTCTCTATTTTGATAAGACGGTTTTTTTGTTGCCGCACCGTGGAGTGTGGATTTTTTTTTTTTCAAGAACTTCAGGGCTTGATTCCTAAGGAGGTCAAACCCTTAATCTCCTCTCCTCGTGTAAGATGGCCTTAAGGCATTGTGGAAAACTTATTTGGGATGTTGATTCCATACAGGATCACCTTACCTATTCTCTTTTCTCCATTTTGTCCTGTCTATCTTTGAATCCCCTGCTTCACCATTTGCACACTACCATTGTTCTTCAACTACTACCTAGGTTATTAAGAAAAAAATTTTGGTTGAGATTCCTTTCATGGTGGCATAAATTTCTACATTGATAACATTTACAGGGATGGGGTTAATCTTATTGTAATTTATTTCTCATAACAATTCTACAAGAAGTTTCTCTTGTTGGTTAAAATGTCGTTTCCTTTATTGGTTTCACTTGATGTGTAGAAAGGTTTTCACTCTTAATGTTATCATACACATAGATGCAAGATGGAGTAAACACGCTATGACAACATAGGGTAACTATGGTGAATTTTCTCACGGTACTTAGCCTTGGTCAGGTTAAATTTTGATTCTGGTCTACCCTCTTAGTATTTTCATACTTCAACCTAGACTAATTTGTTTTTTCATTGTTCCTCATTTTTCTTATTTACCTTACATTTATGTTTAGTGCAAGAATTGAAACCCCCTTGATCCAAGGCACATATACAAGTAATGTGATTCTCTATTTCTTATCATTGTTCAAAATACATAATTTTTCTCTATTTTTTGTTTAATGTTATTCACTACTTGATATTTATTGCTTCCAGATGGATTCCAGTCACAGGTATGCATATAGTCTTCCGTGCTTACAAAACCAGTTTTCCTCAGCTTCAACGAATACTAATAGGTGTCTTTCCATCTATAGGTCGGTTACCCTACCTAAGTTTTAACTTCATGGAAATGGTATCACCCTACGTAGGGAAAAAAGTTCAGAAATCCTCCCTAAGCTCTCTTGGCTACTTCTGGTTTTGTATCGTAAGATTTCCTCTATTCTTAGATGCACACGTTTTTTGATAGCCTTGAATGTCACACCCTGCATCCCAACATTGTATCCTAAAATTTGGCGTTAATTTGTTCTTCCTTTTACGAATGATTTAATATATGGCACGCGCTCTGATTCCTATTCTATACTAAAATTACATTCCAGCGAGTCATCTTGTTATTTTTCCCTCACCACAATGAAGTTTGAACACTAGGGGATATTCAGGCATGTTGTTTCCTGATACCCTTTATAATTCTGTCATCTTACTCGAAGTTGGAATAATACCACATAATTTTTAACTTAAGAAAATATTTAATATTTCTACTATTATTTTAGTATGAATGTTGTACTCGTTTAAATTTTAGAATTGATCCTTACGTTCATCTCCTGATGTACCAATATAGGCTTCCAATTTTATTTGTGGTGAATTTCATTTATCTTAACTACAATATGTGAATGGTTAGAGAGGGATGATTGTGTTCCTTTACCACTAAGATGTACCAACTAGAGAATATCTATTAATAATTTATGTTTTATCATAATAGGTTCGCGTTAGGTTCCAATACTGAACCTATGATCTGATACCAGTTGTCACGTCTGCCTAGTTCTTCAATTTTTTTTTTCTTTTTGTACTATCATCACCTCTTGCGGTAAATTATTCACCATGTTGGTAACCAACTTATGTTTATTATGTGTAGGGTGATATTGAGGAAAATATAACATAGATCCTACGTTTAATAATTTCGCCCTCTATATCCATCCATTAATACATCCCACTTCTCACATATTCCCCTTAAACATATTGCACGTAGGGTTGTTACCTTTCTTACTTTATTAAAGGTCTCAATATACTTGGATATCTACTACAATATTCTTTGGTAGAATTTACCTATCTTCGGGAACCTTGGTGAAGTATTTTCTTACCATGATACGCTAGGTACTAATTTTCTTCATCTTATTTGTCTTCGTTAGGTATTTTATCAGATTTACCTATATAGCTATAAGCACACATGTTTAAATTGGTTTTCCCCTTTATTAAAAACATAATCCTTTTTGTATTCAAATGATGTGGTATCGAGGTGTGTGTGTTACCTTGGAAGTTATGATGGATCCTCATTCAATCCTTTATACATTGTTACCTTGGACGAACATGGTCTCGTAAGGTTATAACCACTTCGCTTTATGTACCAGGCTATATCGTTAACCTTGATTCTCGCTCTTGAATCATTACCTTGATCTACAAGTGGGTAGACAAATTCGCAATGTTATCATAAGATTAAATACTCTTACTCATGTGCCCCATTCCTATTCTGCCACTTATTAGTTTACGTGATGGCTTTAGTAACATGTGTGGTGTGTCTAATGATTACAATATATGATTGAGGATCTACAGTGGGAACCAACATATTAACCCTAACACTAATTCTCTAATCAACATTTTGCTAAAATGGTTTTGCTTCAGCCATGCCCTATGGTGGCATAGATTTTTACATGGTGAACATTTACAGGTATGCGGTTAATTTTATTGTGAATTTATTTCTCACAACAGTTCCACAACTAGTTTCTCTTGTTGGTTAAACCTGCATTTCCTTTATTGTTTTCACTTGATATGTGGAATGTATTTTATTCTTAACATTGTCATACACACAGATTTAGGATGGAAGAAACATGTTATGATAGAGATTCGACATAGGGGAAATGTGTTGAATTTTATCACGATACTTGGCCTTACTGAAGATAAATTTTGATTCTAGCCTACCTTGATAGCATTTTCAGACTTCAACCTGGAACAATTTTTTTCTTCATTCATTCCTCCTTTTTCTTATTTACCTTGCATTTTAGTTTAGTGTAGCAATTGAAGCCCCTTGTTCGAAGGCACATATACATGTAATGTAATTCTCTCTCTCTTATCATTGTTCTGAATATAGTATTGTTCTCTATTTTACATTTAATGTTACCTCTTAATTTATATTTATTATTTCCATATGGCTTCCTATCACAGGTACATATAGAGTCTTCCTTGCTTACAAAACTTGTTTTCCTGAGCTCTGGCTAACACTAACAGGTGCACTTCCATCTATAGGTAGGCTACCTTGCTTAATTTTTAAATTCATGGAAATTCTCTCAGCCTAAGTACATAAATGACTCCATAAGTCCTCCTTAAGCTCTCCTAGCTGCTTCCAGTTTTGAGCCACAAGATTTCCTCTCTTCTTAGATTGTTACTTTGTTTAATAGCCCCAAATGTCGCACCCTCGAGCCCATCATTACATCCTGAACTCATACATTATTTTGTTTATTCTTTAACAAATGATTTTAATATATCAAATGCATTGTAATTGCTATTATGTATTAAACTTATATTCCAGTGAGTTGTCTTCTTATTTTTCCCTCACTACAAATGAAATTTGAACATTGGGGCTATTAAGATGTTTTGTTAACCGATACCCTTTGTAATTCTATTGTATTACTAGAAGCTAGAATAATACCACAGAATTGTTAATTTAAGAAATCATTTAGTGTTTCTTCTATGCTTTTAGTATGAATGTTGTAGTAGTTTAAATTTAAGAACTGATCTTTTTGTTCATCTCCTGATGTACCAATACAGGATTGCAATTACATTTGTGGTGAATATCACTTGTGTAAACTATAAGATGTTAATGGTTAGAGAGAAATTATTCTGTGGCTTTACCACTAACATGTAATTATCCTTGGAGTCTTGTTTTGACTCATATATCTATTAATATGCTACTGAGATTGTTGTATGGTTTTAGTTACAAGTAGATATACATAATTTATTTATGATTTTTCTTGTAAGGATTATATTTTTCTGGTGCGTGCATAATAAAACCTATTGTCATTTTATAGAAACTAGATTTGAATAACAGATCTACTCTCTGGTAGGATTTACAATGTTTACTTCAATAATCATAGTTACAAGCTGATTCATATTATCATGTGCATGTGAAATGCTTTTACTATCCTTAATTTCTTTCGAATGTGTAATCGACTAGATTAATTTCCATAATAGTGGATATGAAAATACTTGTGATCATTTTGAAGTTTCTCAAGATAATAATTGTTGATGTGATCTCATCTTCTTCTCTCAACACTTGTTGGGTGTTGTGTAATTACTTTACTCAACTCTATTATCCCTTAAAATTGACTGGCTCAGTATTCCTTCAGAATTCTAGCTAAAAACTTTTCCTGGCGATGACATCTTCTCTTGGAAAATATTCTATCAGTTACCAAATATTACGAAGTTGGATTCCAAAATACTCAACTATGTCTAATAAGTATTTTCTTGTGCATCCTCACATACTCCATGGGGAATCTTTTCAAACTCCCAAGGGTTTCTCCCCACGTCTGCTTCCACCCCCCCCCCAGCCCTACCCATCCTTATGGAAAAAGGAGGGGGGGCATGGTTTGCTTTGCCAACAACAGGGCCCTTCATTGGCGAGCTTGGAGGTTTTTGCTTTTTGGAATAACCTGTTCTACTACCGTGCTTCACGGCCCGATTGGCCGTCAGTTGAACCGGGCTTAGTGGGAATTATCCCGTTCCTTGGTCAATCAAATGGTTGGATGCAGGATCTACTCCATGAGGAGCTGTACGAACAACCTAGCAAGATTTATTGTTCCACCTCACATTTCACTTATCGGTAGTGATTTGCATTTTGAGTTATAAACTCTAAGTTCATAGTGAAATCTAGAAATTAAATTAAATTGTTCCTCCTACCTTCCTCTTGTAAATTTTACCAACCTTATCTCTTACCATAGAATGATACTATTTACCAAATTCCATCCACTTTTTCTTTAAAATAATTTCTATTGTTGTCCCAAAAATTTATGCATCCTATCAATCTTGAATAGTAAAGCTATGAATTTATAAATCTTAAATTGTTAATAAGAACCAAGGGAGCCATGCATATATGGGAGAGCGGATTGGTAACTAGTCTTAAAAGATAACCGATTGTATATCTCTCATAACATGCCTATCTATTTACACATGCAACCACAATTCGCAACAATTATTGATAGTGTTAATTTCGTCATTTTCCTAATAAAAACTTAGATGCATCTGAGATGAAAATATCTATATTATCCATAGAAAAGCAGCTATTATTCCTAGTGATGTAATTATTCAACTTAATATATATCTCTATCTATTTTTTCATCATAAATACAATAATTGTTCATATCCAGGGCTTAATGCTTTGCGTTTATACTCTACATCATCATCAATTCAGAACCGTGACATTCTCTAATTTATGACTAACCATCATAGCATATTGGCTTGGAAACATACCACCATCCAAATTCAAATGAAAGAAATAGTTTAATCTAAATAACGAAAGTATAATTGCTTATAAAGAGACACTTTGGAATTGGGAACCTCCACCCAACCAAGAGATGACTTCCTCCATGATGTCTTTTTGTTCTTCCATATTCCTAGAATAGATAAGGATATCATCAAGAAATATTAATACAAATTTATCAAGGTATTGTTGAAAAATGTTATTCATAAGACACATGAACATTGTTTTGGCATTAATAAGCCCAAAAGAAAATATGAAAACCTCATAGTTCCCATAGTGAGTTCTAAAGGAATTTTTTCATACATCTTCCTCCTTGATCTGAATCTGGTGATATTTAGAGCATAATTCAATTTTTGAAATCAAAGTAAAGCCCTTTACTTGTTTAAATAGGTCATGTATCCAGGGTGGTGGGTCTTTTCTATTAACTGTTAGTTTTTTTAGTTGTCTATAATCGATGCAACATCATAAGTAACTTTCATCTTTTTCTAAAAAAATGTATAGCGACTCCCCAAGGTGACACACTTTAGTGGATATTCTTCTTGTCGAACAACTTCTCTAACTACATTTTCAGTCAATTAGCTCTCCAATTCTCATGCAATAAGGTTCTTTGGAAATCATAGAAACTCCCATAATTAGTTCAATAGTAAGGTCGATATCCTATTTAGGGAGCCATCGAAAAATATCTTCTGGAAATATATCAACATATTCTTATACAATAGGTCAATTTTCTAAAGTGGCACTATTTTCCTTGGAATTTATTGCATCTCAATTTTAAAACATAAATATAACACCCTTTCTAGATGCATTTCCCTTATTGAGAATTTGTAATTGGTATTAATTTCAGGGGACTTCTAATTCCTTGAATTTCTTGTCTAAGCCCTTCTTCATTAAAGAAACGTGTAGTTTTTGTTTTGAGGTGTACTAGAGACCACCGTTTTTCAAGCCAATCCGTGCCAATTAAAATATAATATGACCCTAACGAGAATACATTTTAAATATGCTATTATTGGTTAATCTTCGAAAATAACATAGTAATTATTCACTTTAGCCATTACTCTCCTATTGGCTCCCATGGGTAACATCAATAACCATGGGTTCTTAAATTTTTATGTTTGTAATTGATATATTTCAAGTACCTTATGGCTTATATAACTTAAACTAGCTCTAAGGTCAATTAAAATAGTCACATATTTGTTAAAAACTTGACTTTCAAATTCCACCATAGACACTTGAAACTCTACTTGATGATCTTCCAGTGTCACGTTGATATTACACAAACTTCTAGCGATGTCCCCTATTGTATAAACTTCTTGGATGTGTGCTAAGTGTTTTTTCCTTCTTCAATAGGGGCAACTTTTAATATAGTGGGGCTCTCCACGTCCCCAACACTACAATGACATCTTGTATACTCATCAAATTCAGGTTTCTTGGACTACTCAGTTGTTTTTAATTCATTATGTAACTTATATTTTTGTTGACCCCTTGCTGAGTTTTTATTTTGTGCATTTTTATTTGAGCTTTTGGAGTTTCCAGCCTTTATCCCTTTAATATTTTGAAGATGTGTCTCCCTTTTATATCTGTCCATCCTTTTCCACCATCCCCTTTCTATTTCATTTGTTGGTGACAAAATCATTTTTTCTGTGTATTACATCATCCACAGTATTAGGATTATCAAATTCCAGATGCTCTTTTTCTTGGTGTGTTAAAATCCCCTCTTTTAACTCTAAATGGGAAACAACTCTAGGGACACATGCGTGTTGTAGAGAAGGTTGATGTTTTTATTAACATTTGTACTTCTCTTACTCCTCCCTTCAATTATTCCTATTCTATTTGTCTTTATACAACCCATGATCTAACTCATAATTCTCCCTTTACAGCTAAGACATAAATAAATGTATATTGGTTTTTCGGAAGATGTAATCCTAGAGAGGTCATGTCATGCCCCCAAGCCTACGGTGGTCTTTCAACCGTGCCGGCGAGGTGCGGCACCACCGAACACTTTCTTTTTAACAATAATCGTGCACATGGACTACGCCTAAATTCACTTTCTCCTACTTAGTTTTTGATTCTCAACCAAGTATTATGCAATTATCCTTTATACTAATGAAGCCCATACTCATTCATTATCCATAGAAATTATAACAAGAACATCAAAAATTGCAACAAGTATAAAGGAGAGGGGCAACTCCCCGTAATGTGAGTCTCCCCAACAATAATTAAGAATATCAGTTTACAATATACAAGTGTGTCTTGCCGAACCAAGTCTCACACTTAACCAAATATTACAAAGAGAGGCAAACCTGTCTTTTATAACAATCTTGTGCACCTCTTGCACGAAGGGCAATGCTCACCCAAGCCACCTAACACCCTTGCCAATTCCTACACAAAATCTGCACCTTAGAATCCACTAGGATACACCTTGCCCAACCTCCGACTTAATTCCAAGACTACAACCAAGCGTACAATCTTCTTAAGAGCAAAGCACATGAGATATGTGCATCTCTCTCCTTTATTACGCACTTCTCTCTTGAATCCTTGCGAAGATGAGTGAGTAGATTCATTGATGATAAATGAGCTCCAATCTATGTGTATATATATGCAAGTTAGTGTGGAACCACTTGTGGGCGGTGGCACTCCAGCTGACCCCGAAACGTAGGCTAACACACCACTTACAACCTTCATTCAAGTCGGCCTTGCCACCGCAAGCCAACCTCCAAGCATGGGTATAAACCTCGCACTTCATTTCATCATGTTTATCTTTCGTCGAATGTCGTTCAGCGTTTCGTCGCATTTCGTGCGATGCTGCCTGGCGCTCCACCCGCATGCGGTCATGCGTGCCCGAGCACCCGACGCCTGCCCGTCGCACAAACTATAAGGCGTTACATCCTCCTCCACCTGAAGTCGTTGTCATCTTCGACAACATACCATCCTGGTAACCATCCACCAAGACCATCCATGCTGTCAACTCCTCCACATACTGCAACCATCACTGAAACATATGTAGAACGACCATCTCCACCATGTCTCACCTCGACAACCATCTGTCACCAAGATCACCATACCAAGGTATGCACCTATCGGTACGTCATACATCGGAAGTCCTCTTAATCCATGACAATCAACCACCATGTCACAATCTCCACATGCTGCTCCATCGTGGAAGGCTGGCCCCTCCATCTCAAGCTACATGCCTACTGCAACATACCATGTCGACCTCATCATGTGTCGTCCTCATGTGAACTACTGCCATGATACTCCGACACAATGCTAACACATATTGTACATGTTATAGCGCCCATGTCTGAACTAGTTGGGTAGCTAATCCAACCATCATGCTCAACCCATGAGAATGCACACCCTCATGCCACCATCAATTGTTTCTCAAAACATCCTGCCACATCCTGAACTCGATCAAGAATCCATCCATATAAGTAAACCATGCTCAGGTCCATGAAGTAGTTCTCATCTCATCTGCAACATGTCCATGATGTTTGGTACCAATGTGCTAAAGGAAATCAGCCACATTTATCCCAACATCATCCATATGTGTGCCTCCTCAATATGAAGAGACCATCTCATCAATCTCCAACTCTCGGTATGCCACATCCAAGTCCATGAAGCTACCTCCATCACATCTGCAATGTGCCATCCCTCAAGTCTGCCATAGAAACAAGTATACACCTGCCTCATCTATCCATGTGCTGCCCATGATCATAGATCAATCAACTCCCATGTGTCAAAGTAGTTGAGTCTCGGCTCAACCCATGCCCAAGTGTTGCCACCAAGGCATCATCACCATCGTAACTCCATCAATCCAAAGTGTCTCATATCGATCCTCCACATCAAGTCACTCTCTCAAGCCATACCCATGCATGTACTTGAAAGTATGCACCTGCATCAAGGTCCCTGACCTCAGCTCCTCAATGCATCAGATCCTCCAAGTCCACCATATATGAAGTCCCCAAAAGTCACAACAACCTCATGTCATCATGAGCTCCATAAGCCATCCTCAACCAACGATCAACAAGCATACAAGTCTCCACGCAAAGGTCTCTGCAAGATGCCTCAACTCTCCATGTAGTAAGAATGCCCCATAGACTGCTCACAATTCCATCCAAGTCCATGGCCTTGTTTTACAAGAGTGCACAACCTCTCCATCAGCTCATAAGTAAAACATCTCCATGTCACACTAGCAAATCGAACTGCACAACATCCCTGCTTTGGCACTCCTCATTGGATGCCCATAAGTGACATCTCTACAAGTGCTCCCACATAATGTCCCTGCATAAGACCGCCATGCTCCATGTCTCCAAATTGATGTCCATGACTAAGTTGCCATGTAGTCCAACCAAGTAGACCCATCACAACAATCGGTCATCCCCGTCCAAGTCTGCAATCTTCGGTCTAGTGAACTCGATCACCCAACCATATCATCATCACATGAGTCTCTCCATCATAGCTCCTCCACCAAAGTGTCCACCAAGACTTTCTCTTGGTCTCGGCCATGAGAAGTCCACCCAAGCAACTAAAGTGTGTGCCCTTCAATCTGTCCATGAGTCATGCCGGGCACTTAGACATGTGGCTAAAGCATGACCCATTCCTCCACAATGATCATCAAGTTCCACCTTTGTCACGAGCCTTTGTACCTTCTACCATAAGGTCACAAACAACCCCAACAAGTCCTGCAACAATCAACAATCCTTGCTTTTCCATACAAGGCCTCATCATAGACATCCATGGTAAGATGTTCCCTAGCATCGGTAAATGGGCTTTGCCCTTCCCTGCATACGGTCCATCTACCAAATTCTCAAATGAAACAAATGTATCAATAGTACTTACATCATCAACATCAGCATCATGATCATGAGGTTCCTCCATGAGAGTACCCTCATCCATACATGTCTGTAAACTGCACGATCGTGGTTCAACTTGATCAATCTCAAGCTCATCCTCCATCATGATCATGTCTGCAACATCTTCAACTATCATCCTGACTTCCTCTTTCTTATCATCACATTCTACAGCTTTCTCCTTATGAGTCAAAGCTATGGAATGCTTTTCGTCAAGAGTTAGCCATTCTCTCTTCTTTCGAATCAATTCCTACCTTATCTCTAATTCCTTGAGCTCTGCTTCAAACAAGTCCACTTCCTTTGCAAGTCGATAGGCTTCGTCCCTATCCCCGTCATAAATTCCTTTCTTGATCAAGGCACGAAGAGCATCCTTTGCTTTGAACAAGCTCTTGCCCCATTATGCAAACCTTTGTTCAACCTCCCTTGATTCTTCATGTAGACTCCCTTCAAATTCCTTGAAGGTTGCAAAACCCAATTCCTGCAAGATAGACATCCCTCTTGACTCTTCACCATTACGAGCAACCTGCTCAAACCAGCTCCAACTGAGCTTTGTTACCAATTTTCACACCCCCAAGCCTACGGTGGTCTTTCAACCGTGCCGGCGAGGTGCAGCATCACCAAACACTTTCTTTTTAACAATACTCGTGCACATGGACTACGCCTAAATTCACTTTCTCCTACTTAGTTTGTGATTCTCAACCAGGTATTATGCAATTATCCTTTATACTAATGAAGCCCATACTCATTCATTATCCATAGCAATTATAACAAGAACATCAACAATTGCAACAAGTATAAAGGGGAGGGAAAACTCCCTGTAATGTGAGTGTGCCCAACAATATATTAAGAATATCAGTTTACAATAAACAAGTGTGTCTTGTCGAACCAATTCTCAAACTTAACCAAATATTACAAAGAGAGGCAAACCTGCCTTTTATAACAATCTTGTGCACCTCTTGCACGAAGGCGGTGCTCACCCAAGCCACCTAACACCCTTGCCAAGTCCTACACAAAATCTGCACCTTAGAATCCACTCGGGCACACCTTGCCCAACCTCCGACTTAATTCCAAGACTACAACCAAGCGTACAATCTACTTAAGAGCAGAGTGCATGAGATATGTGCATCTCTCTCCTTTATTGCGCACTTCTCTCTTGAATCCTTGCGAAGATGAGTCAGTAGATTCGTTGATGATAAATGAGCTCCAACGTATGTGTATATATATGCAAGTTAGTGTGGAACTACTTGTGGGCGGTGGCACTCCAGCTGACCCCCAAACATAGGCTAACACACCCCTTACAACCTTCATTCAAGTCGGCCTTGCCACCGCAAGCCAACCTCCAAGCGTGGGTATAAACCTCGCACTTCATTTCATCATGTTTATCTTTCGTCGCATGTCGTTCAGCGTTACGTCGCATTTCGTGTGATGCTGCCCGGCGCTCCACCCACGTGCGGTCATGAACGCCCGCCTGGCTTGCGCGCGCCCGAGTGCCCGGCGCCCGCCTGTCACACAAACTATAAGGCGTTACAGGTCAGGTCTTCCATTAGACGAGGTTTACCTAACTTATATTTAACTTTTGTATTCCAGCTGCACAAGCTCATTACTTCTGTGTTGTTTTAGGATTTCATTCCTTTCTTTGAGACAGTACTTTGTGAGTTTATGAGGTTATAAGAATGATACCCCATATCCAATTATTTATGTGTGTTATCTTTAGGAATATTTAGAGCAAAACAATGACATAAGTGGTTTATAGTATAAGTTGATTTATGCCACTTCTGGATTATCTTCTAGGAAATTTCGGTTTCTTTTTCTTTTATGTTAGGGTATAGATTCTCATAGAGCTTATGCTTCCTTTCAAGTTCCATGTTTTTTACAGTTGTATATATTGTGTGGAAAAACTATTGTAGCTTGTATGGGAGTTGGATAAATTAATTTTATTATTTTATTATGGTTCATGTTCACTTTTACTCTATCATAGATTAAATTTAGCGGATGAAACTTTGTTTGAATTCTCTGAGATGTATAAGCTTATATATATGCTATGTATTAATCATTTATGATATGTTTTTCTTAAATTATGGTTTAGATGGAGAAATCCTCTGTTACTCTCTCGAAGTCTCTATATTATTTGGATGATGATAAGAAAATTCTTAATTCCTTTTTGTTTATGGTTAAGACCCATTGATTAATTCATCCCTTCGTAGGGTTCACAGACTTTCTACTGATGTTTGTAACCAAGCTTGACCTTTGACTAACCCCAAGTCGAGTTAAACGAGAAGGTTCTTTTATTTCTTCTGTATTTAATACTGTGTCACACAACTTGTAAAATCTCATTTCAAGTCTACTTAAATTTCTTTAACCCATTTCAATGAAGAGGGAATAAACTCATATTGTTACAACTTTGTAAGGTGACTTCTATATTTATATATTTTTTATTCTAATTTACATACATAGTTTTCTATTATTATTTTCCTAAAAAGCCTTACCCTTGTTACATTTTTGGAACCTGGGAACTAATCCAGGGCTATAAATTTGATTGACATGGCAAGGAACTCTGATATCCCCTATGATATAAATATTTATTACTATGTTTGAACAAAAGGAAGTACTATTGTGTTTATATAGTTAATTATTTTTTATTAAAATTAGGTAGAAAGTAAAATGCTAGAATGATGGCAGCGATTATTTTTTATTAAAATTACATAGAAAGTAAAATGCCAAAATGATTGGCAGTAATTATTTTGATTAAAGTTACATGGAAATTGAAATGTAAAATAAAGGCACTTTGACATATGATAGGTAGTTAGGAAAGGTAGTTACCTAACCCTAAATACTTTTTGGGAAATTTATTCTCAAATAAGGGATTGAGAGGAAAGAGTTATTTGAGATCAGAAAAGAGGAAAAATAATGAGAAAAAAGAAGGAATTGTGTTGTAAAGATAGATAGGTGGAAGGAGCTAAGTCTGGTTGGGATCAAATAGTTGCTCGCCGGAAACTCAAGCTAAAGGAATTGTATGTCCTTTATAAACAAAAAAATTATGTAGTAATTTCTGTTAATGATTAAGGGTTAGCCATTGAGAAAAGCAAAATCAAGAACCTGTAATTCCTATGTACAAGGAAAGATACAATATGCATACATGTTATAAAACTAGTACAAGATATTACTTCTGTTATAATGCAAAGAATCACAAATTCAATGGGCAAGTAAGGAATTCGTGAATGGGCAAGACCATATGAGTAAAATACAAATCGAAAACAAATTTCTGAACTCGAAAGAATCAAAGGAATAATCAACCTTAACCTTAACTCGCAATTGCATGTAGAGTCGAAACAAGGAATAAAAATATACATATTGCATTAGAAGGAAAATCCTCAGGGGTTCATCTTTCGTGGAACATCAAGTCAAAATGCTAAACTCATTTGAAAGTTGGAATAGTCCCTAAATCTTGACCAAGTCTAGTTTCAAATTAAATATACAAAACATTGAAGCCATTCTTCAGAGTTATAAACCGTTTAAAACACAGTGAAGCATAAACATATGGACAAGTTCTTCAAAACACGAAGTTCCGCAATCAAAGGACCGTCAGTAGAGCTAAGCCATCTTCACATACTTCATGGTGTATCTAATCTACCAGACATAGATTTACCACAGGTTCTCAAGGTCGCATGAAACCTAAAGCTTGAAATCATAAATAAAAAATTACAGTAGTTTAAGAAGTCGACAACAACATACAAAGACTGTTCGATAAGTAGTAACCCCCTCGACACATGAATTATAGCTCAGTTTACCCATGACCGGGTAAAACATAACTCTTTAAACAGATGGAAAAACTCTTGATATTGATCCCATTACCCATAGCATACCTGCTAAATTCATGCCCGAAGACTGTAGGGTCCGGAAGGCAGAGCTCTAGCATCCCGGCAGTTGCAAACCTTACCAAATCTCGTGAAAAACTTTGGCAATTCTCAGTTAAACCTGTCACCCATGATTTATTCAAAAGACAAAAACGTTGCCTCCACATGAGTCGAAGGCCATCCTCAATAACCTAAAGGAAACACTGCCTCATGGGGCAGCCTACAAACGCAAATACACTAGTAAGTATTCCATTGTAAATAATACCAGGTATGAGGAAAACTCGGTGAGGTGGAAAGCAAAGGCAACGTGGAAGCTCTTACCTGAGGTGCAATTCAACAGTGGACTGACACCATGACCTCTACAACGAAGAAAAAAGACTGTACATCCAACGGACTTGTAGGTTGTACGGTTTATTGTCTCGGCCACATCGCATGATTGATCTACTGGGCATTTAAACATATATCAATAGAATTAATGAAACCTTACAACATGGCGTAGGACCCCAAATTATTGGATATTCCAATATTCCTTCTAATTATAGAATTATGTATGAAATTGGACAATTACATTTTATGGTTTGATTCTTTTACAATGATGTTAACGATGATTTAATATGCCATGGAACTATGTTCTCTTAAAAATATTTTATATATATATGGGTTTGTGACAGGAACAAAGCACGGTTCCATACTGAAACAAAATCATAGGTTAACTGGAATATTTGAAGGCCGACAAACAGATGTTCAGACTAATACTTTTGCACACACATTAGCCATTTCCTTCTAGTTTCAATACAGAGGTTTCTCACATCATGAATAGTTTGACATGAAATAATTTGATATAATTATTCCATCATAAATTTCCACTATTCAAGAAGAAAATAGGTCCAACAATACTTATCTACTATTCTTATTCAAGAAGAAAATAGGTCCAACAATACTTATCTACTATTCTTCCTTTACATTCTTGTTGAACGACCAAGTCACAAGGAAAAGGATGCTCCTCGTTTGAGAGAGTTCAAGTTTGAGAGAGGTAAAGAGTAGTTTGGGTAGCTAAATGCCTCACCGATTACTATCTCCAACCAATTGAAATGTGAGTTTCATCAACATGGCTTCTTAAGTTATTTTTTGTGTTTAGTTGCACATATTATATAAATTTAACAAATTAGAAAACATTTATAAATATGTATACATATCTCACTTTCTAAATCCCATAACCAAAAGTTACCAACATTAGTTAGATATTTACAAGTTTTTACTAATGTATTATAATTCTTATTTTTTAAAGTCTTTTTAATTCTTATTTTTTCATTTTATTTTAATGTAATTATTTCACCCTTCCATCATCCTTTAATTTGTATCATTATTTTAAGTTTATTTATTCTTTCCTGTTTTTCGTTTTTTCTTTTTGGTGAAGTACCCAATTCTTCTAATTTACCCTTATTTATGTTTACTTTCATTAATCTATATTTACTTAATTTTATTCAAAATTTTCATAAAATTAATATAGATCCATGTTAACTGTATATCTATTAAATGTTAAGAATAATTAGATTTCTTAAGATGATTTTCTTTTTTACACCTCTTTCATCTAAAGCAACACATCCATACAACTTTTTAACCATAATGTTTTTGTTTTCATTTTTTGATATAATATATACATAATATTGAAATATTTATTAAAACATTTCATTTATGACCCACATTTTTACATTAAAATGTATTTTTCTTTTAGTCATCTCCATCATATTGGGATATAGAAATCATATATCCATTGTAGTTAAGATGAACCAACTTGACTTCTAATGTTCAGAACTCAGTGCATACTACACCCCCTCTAAATTTGAACATGTGCCATTTTACTAAAAAACACATATTCTTAATCTTAATCATTATTACAAGTATTAAGTTTTATAAGTTCTAAGATATGATAATTATTTTAATTTATATGATACAATGGATATATTTATATTTTGTGTATTCCACATCTTTATATATAGACAATTTCTTACTTCTAATTTTATTAAAAACTTCATAATACATATACATATAGCTATTACGTTTTTATATTGTGATTAATTATTTTTCCAAATATTTTGGTTAAATATAAATTGTCATTATTTAAATTTCTTTTAATGTAATATGAATAGTATTATTTCTTGTTAGATTTCAGACTTTTGTGATCTATAATGTAGATAGGTGTCTTTTGGATTAATCATATAGTCAAGATTTGGTCAAAGTTTCAAACGAGTTAAGGTGAAGAACCAATCGATCTTAAGGAATGAATAGTGTGGATGCTTCGATCTTAAGGAATGAATAGTGTGGATGCATCATTGTCGAGACTTAGCCATTGAAAAACTAGCTGTTAAAATAGTTAATTAGGTAAGTAGAATATTATGAAATTACTCAGATAAGTACACTATTATTAGTTATTAAAGGTGGTTCGTCATTTATTGAAATAATAAAAATATATTTTTTGTGAAAACTAGCCGTTACAAAAATAAATTATAAAAAATATTAAATGTAAAATAATTAAAATATTATATGTTTATGTTAATCTAATTATATATATATCTATATAAAACTAGCTTTTATTAATTTTTGACTAACCAAGGTCACAGAACTATAAAATCAAAGTTTATAAATCTATTTGTTTGGATGTTTAGTTCGGCTATATATATATATATATATATATTTTATAAATAATTAAATAGAAATAATTAAATAGATAAATAAATAAAAATAAGTAAATATGTTAATAAGAAGCAAAAAGTTCCCCGACTGCGGGTGATTAAATGGGTTATTAATGCGGGGCAGCCTCCCCACTGGGAAAGTGGCAGCCCAGATCCACCAGATGTAGAGGCAATCTACGGGCCTGCCACCCCCGTCCTGATATTATCAATGCAGCACTTAATACGGGCCTGCAACTTGCCGTTAGCTGCTCTATTTCTGTCATTTGATTTGCCTCTCCGGTTCTCTGTGTGCAGTCGGCCTGCGTTGGAATGTTCAGCATCTGGAATGTCGATCCATGGGTCTTTAAGAGCTAGCCTTCGCTAGGTAGGCAGCCTCTGAGGTCTGTACATTGTTTCATTTGGTTGTGGATGATTTTCTCCTGCGGGTTAACGCTGACGATTGAGCCTTGGCAGCAGTTGATAAGGTTCAGACCTCGGCCCTCTGCTCAGAAGGCCTTGGTCTCTACCTTGGAGTGCCCGGGCTCTCTCGTCTACTAGCTACAATTTGCTCTATTCTCTGTTTGCATTGCACCCCTCGGTGCTCAGGCTGATTCCACGGTTCAGTTCTCGGTGGTAAGTTTCGCCCCGCCCCTCTGCGTTTTTTCAAAGGTTTATTCGCCGCCTTTCGTGCTTCTGTGCATTATTCCGCCTCTGGACAAGGTCAATTGGTTCTTTGTGAACTGTGGCAAGGGGCAAACTAGTTTTTTGTGTAGCCTTTTTTGCAGGGTCGCTCCAGAATGTTGTGTGAATGGCTCCGCCTCAGCAGTCGCAGGGGTGGGCCTAGGGGAGGGGCAAGAGGAAGAGTTTCACCTCAGCGCTCCTCACCCTCATTAGGTTCCCCCTCTGAAGAAGTCAGCTCCCATGGGGCTAGGTGGGGTCGAGGCAGAGGAAGAGGTTGAGGGCGGGCAGTTGCGTGCTCGCACAGCTCTCACCCCTCAACCCACTTTCGGTTCCCATGCTCCTTGGATAATGCCACTTATTTTGTATCGGTGCGTATTGAGAAGTGTGAACACGCAGCCTCTACAGAGGTCCCTGTGGAGCCACGACCACCTTCTCCTATTCAATGTCCAAGATTGCAGCCTGCGGAAGCCTTGGGTGCGGTGGCGGGACCAAGCGAGCCAGCAAAGGATGATGCTCCTTACACATATTCGAGTGCGTCCGATCAGTATGGTTGCAGAATTGTGGAGGAGCAACCATCCACCTTCGTGGATGCTTGAGCTCGTCTCCTTTCTGTTTTGGAGGTCGCTTCTGCGGTTTCAGGTCGTGTGCTCGGTTGCCATAGTGCGCAGTGTTTGTTGTGGGACAGTGTTGTTCATTTCGGGTCGGTTCAAGTCGAAGTCAGTCTATATATGTATCTATGTCTGTTGGTATATCAATGTCTGTATGTATCTCCTCGCAAAGGCCGTTATAGGGAGTTTTGGCATGTGTCTAGCAGTCTGGCTTTCAATGGGTTTCGGTATGTGTTCAATTGACAGTCTTACAGTCTTTCAGTCTCTCAGTTTTTCAGTCATGGTCAGTGTTATGGTAGCTTCTTTTTCTAGTGTTAATGTCAAGTTGTAACCATCTCAGCATGGCGGATGTAAGCTTTTTGTAACCCTTTTTGTATAATAATAGAAGTAGCATAAATTACACAAAAAAAAATTTAAGAAGCAAAAGGTTATATACATAGATTACATATATTAATGGATCTAATAATCATGGTGCCTAAAAATAAAGTTAGGGAGAGACCCCAAAAGCATAAAGGGATAAGGTCGATATATAAAATAGATATACAAAATGAACAAAAGGAATCACGAATGAAGAAAACAATAAAACACATAAATTAAAATTAAAAATAAGAAAAACAAATAATAATGAAAAAAAAAAGCGAGACGAGAGAGGAATCACGAAGTGACAGCTGGAATTCAACTCTTAGTTAATTTCTAACCTTCATCGCTATTAATATTTTTGGCATGCTTTTCAACCTCAATCACTTCCCTAAGCTTCCTATGGTGGAAATTATCCACCGTGACAATGGATTTGGAATCTTCAATCGAGATGTGGTGCTTTGTTTTTCGTGCATGCTTGGCTTTGGAATCTTCAATAAAGATGTGGTGCTTTGTTTTTCCTAGATGCTTGGCTAGGGATGATGAGAGGGATCCACTATGTGTAATATTTGTAGCATGCTCAAGGATTCTCTATTTAATAGACCTACCTGTTTCCCCAATATAGGGAATTCTACAAGAGCAAGGAACAAGGTACACACCCTTAGTGTCCTTAGGGTCAATAGGGTCTTTTACCATCTGAGAGGATTTCTAATGGTTTGGAGAGGCCTAAACGCGGAAGCGACATTAATATTTATAAGGATATGTGCAATTCTATCCTTTGTTCCTTGGATATATTGGAGATAACCTTAGATACAGGATCTACAAGAGCATGTTTACCTCTTGGCACTTTGCATGCCTTGTGAAATGCCTTCAGTCTCTAAGATCTTCTATACCCATTCTTCCTAAAAACCTCATGAAGATAAGATTTGTCTTGGTCTAGGGAGCTATCATCAGAGATTCTTTGGGCCTGGGTCGCAAGAGTGCCAAGAACACTGAATTTTTTAGCACGAAAGTGATGAGAGTGCCAAGAACACTGAATTTTTTAGCACGAAAGTGATGAGAGCTCGCAAGGAAATATTGATCCGTGAGAGTTTTCTTTCGAAACACTTGGTGACAAATAGAACCATCATGCATTCTAGAAAGGAGAATGTCAAGGAAGGGTAGGGGACCATTCTCTTCCACTTCTATGGTGAACTTGATAGAATCAGATTGAGAATTAAGGTGGTTTAGAAACACATCCAATTTCCAGTAACCATGAAGTGAGATGACACAAGTATCATCAATGTACCTCTTCCACTTTTGAAAGGAAACTGAGTTGTCCAATTTTTAAAAATTGAGTTGTGACTGAATCCTGTGGCCAAGGAGCCTCAGCTGATGTGTATCAACATATACAGGTATACCATCTGGCTCTGTGTAGATCATACGCTCACTCACTGAAATGTCTCTGACCGAACACACTTTGACCGACTCTCTCTGAGTAATTCACATTAATGGGTGATCCACCCATTTTCTTCACAACAGCATTAGGTTCAACATGTGAGAGAAAGTTAGGAATATGCACACTGCAAACAACAGTTGAACAACATAGGGGCCGTGGTGATTACTAAAGCACAACGCAGGCATGTTTTTTATATGTAATCCTTCGCAAAGCTACCTCCCCCCAAATTTGATGATTCTATCCCCCTTCTGTAATTTCATTCGAGTTACAATGAATTTATATGCAGACAAAAGTTTGAAGGAGAAGCATCTGAAGCTGTTTATGAGAGTTACATGATTTGTTTGTCCATTTCAATCCCTCGTAGCTCAGAATTCGGAACGGCCATCACGTGTGTTACTAGCAAAATCCATCCATGATAATCTAGTGTGCTGCTCCCTTTAAGCTAAGATATATATGTCAAGTTTTTTAGTAACAAAATTCATTCTCGATCCTTGTAACAGATTCATTTATGATAATCTAGCGGGCTGCTCCAGACGAGCTTTCCTTTATCTTCCAAGATTCTGACGAGAATTACGGTTGTTTTCACCACCTTTACATACTTATCCAACCTGTATTGAAACTTGGTGTGGATATTTGATTGGAATATTTTTTTGTTAATGCGTGTTTAGTTTAGAGCAGGATTCTATATTTTAATTTAATTATAAAAAATTAAATTAGATATCTATGTATGAAATAAAATATTTTGGAATATTTTGAGTAGTATTTATGTATATGTTAAACATTAAAATTTATTTTCAAAGCGGTTACGGTAATTTTTTTTAATGAAATGTGATTAAATTCATATCCAAGTTGTCATAATTCTCTCCTAACAGCAACAAACCCCATATGTTATTGGCATTCATTCCTATGTACAGAGAGCACAAAGGCCATTTTAGAGATTTCATAGACTTCTCTACCGATTGTAATTTCAATGAGAAGGAAACGGAAACCGTGAAGGATTGTGGGTTCCGAGCATCATCCATCTAAGTTTTGATGTTATTTTGTCATTTGCGACCGAGTTCTCATGAACTTTTTTAGATCCATATCGAATGTTCTCCAACAAAAAAAATAGGCATGTGCGAGTTTCAATAACATGTTCCCTGGATTGGACTCGTTTGAAATATGTTTTGAAGGGCCATATTATTACATTTACGAAAAAAAAGAATTTCAATGTTTTGGAACAATGTTTTTAAAAGGCATGGCAGTTCAGATTTTTTAAAAGGAAAATCTTTTTAAAATTTGGATGATGAGGGTAGAACATAATTTTTTTTTTCCAAGTCAATTGGTAAGAAAATCATTTTTTTGGAATTCGAAGTAAATAAAACTTAATTATTTACGAGAAATATTTTGAAACCTATTGGATTATTTGGATAAGAGACCATTTTGACATTATATTATGGGAATGTTATTTTATTGGAGAAATAAGTTTATTTCCTTGGGAGAAATGTGTAAAAGTGAAAAGCAAATTGTGGCCACTGTTGATATTTTTTATCAGAGATCCTCAGAGTTGACAAAGAGTCACAACAAGACTCAGAGAGGTACGCAACACTGCCAGCTCACCACCTCACCTCATTGACGTGGTGGTTCAGGTTTGCTTAGGTTTACGTTCAATGGATGAGATGCATCTGTATGCAAATCAATGGTGGGAGTGAGTGTGGTAAATCAATGGTGGGAGTGACTGTGGTATGCAAATCAATGTTGGGAGTGAGTGTGGTAAACCTAATTGGCTTTTTGGCTCACCCTACCTTTCCATCGACCGCTGCTCATGGGGAAGGCTTGCAGAGCCTTGTGGCCTGGTTTCTGGTAAAATTTCGCCATTTTCCCAAAATAGTGTTGGTTTCTAATTATGGCACTACCCTACTTCATTTCCCTCTGGTTTCTGTCTCTCCTTGTTGTGCCATTTTCACTGGAAAGTTGTCTTTGCCTAGGTTGTGTTCCAGTCGGGATCTCCACAATTTTAAACATTCATTTCTCACAAAGATATTCACTGGTTCCATTTTTCTTCTCGGAGGCATGGGTTTGGTCACGGCAGCTGCTTCAGGTAAAAGGGTTTCTTTATTGCATATTTTCTTGTAAATTCATATGATCAATTTCTATTTCGGCTTATTATTTTCTATTTTCTCGACATGTACAGTTGTAGACCCAACCATGGCTATCGTTCTACTAGTTTTTTGATTACTGACACCCTCCTTATGGCCATCTTACATGGTTTTCAATTTGGAACAGGAGTTTGTCTCATGGTGTCTACACCTAAAGTGTTTTTTCGGTTCCTTCCCCTAAATGCTGAAGTTAACTTCTTTCTCTATGGTGCAAGGGTTCACACTAACCCTCATTTTTTTTCCTTTGCTAGGTTTGTGTTTGTCACTAGCCCCAGCACCACTTCCTTATCTGTACAGGTACAATATTCACATGATTTAAGTAGTGGCTTGACAGAATTGGAAGTCCTCTGCATACTGCGTTTTTCATTGCAATTTTGCATCTAGCTGGTGGTTTGTAGCCAAACGTTATGCTAAAGGCATTGTAATTTTTGTTAACTTATTCCCTACTCTGTAATTGACTAATTATACTTGATGGTTGCTTTTAAGGACATCTACAGGCCCTTCTTGGGTGCTATTTGTAGTTTATGAATGGTTTTGTACACCGTGTCTTTTTTGTCATTTTACCAAACATAACTTTGCCATACTTATTCACATTCTGTTGTTGGGTTTTTGTCTTTGGGTTCCATTGACAGTGGCGCTTATGTTATCTTAAAGACTTTAATATAAATTATCAGTAACGTTTGGCTGGACTTATTTCCATGTTATTATATATCTATACATCTTCGGTTGCTTGTGACCATGTAGGAATATATTTCTTTTTGAATTTTCTCTTAAGGAAAAGAGATTCTAATAATGTTATCGAACCAACTAGAATTCTTAGTATTGTGCAAAGCTAGAAATTTTCTATGTACTTGTTTGAACTCTATGAATGGATAGGTAATTGTTTGGTTATGCTATACTATAGTTTCATATACCTGTTCTGTCTCTTTCCAATGTCTATTCTAAAAGTGAAAGGGAAAATAGATGGAACTATTGAGTGTTCTTCAAATTCTTATAGCTAACCACTTATAGCCATGGTGATACCATTTCCTTGAGATCGTACTCTCTTTCACCACTAAGGCCAACCCGTGGTCCTTATAAGTGGCCATGGATACAAAAATTCACACCCTTCACAACTTGAGAACTCACATATTGTTTACTATGCCTGCATCTCTTCCAATTGTTTTATCTGTGATTAGCTTTAAAATAAATAATTCCTAGCTATAAACTAGTGCATAAATTTTTTCCTATTATTGTTCAGAAATTGATATACAAAATCTTATACATAGGTACCATTATGCTTTTTGTTATGTGTATCAATCTTAATTTACTAAGAATGTTGTAAAAGATGTATATATCAGTGCTATGTGTGGTAGATCTACTTAATTTAGTTTTTTATTGTTGAGCTCTTAGAATTTAATCTACAATAGTTATGATCTGGAAATCCATACCATTTTCTCCACATAAAAGATTACTATTCTACTATCTCTAATGATTTTTTGAAAAAAAAAAAAAAAAGCAAACAAACCTTATCTATTGTCATACCACCATATTCTAATGTTTTTTGGTTTTTCTTCCTTCATTTATTACCAAACAGATTATAATTACTCATTATATTACTTCATCCTATGTTGCATGCCATCTTCGAAGTAGAAAATTGTTTTCCTCCCAACAATGGAAATATTTTTCCCATTTCACCCTAGAGTAGATATTTCCTTTGTCAAGATATCAACAATCTGTTGATTCTTGCAACAGGCACTTTATGCCTTTTCCATGTGGGATTTTTCTACAAGCTACATCCCACCACTACTACATAAAGGGGTTTTAAGACAATTGTCTTAAATATTGTATTCAAGCCTCTGTCTCAAAAATTATTGTCCTAAATATTATTGTCTTGAAGATTATTGTCTTAAAAAACTGTCCGTATAAAAACAATATATAACACAAGCATTATTGTCTCTTATGAGACAATTTCACTTTTGTCTCTTTAGAGACAACAATCTTATTAGAGACAATATGTCTTTAATACTAGCTTTGTAACAATAAAATTTTTACTTAAAGATAACTTTTGGTCTCTCTAGAGACAATATAAAACAATGAATCCACAAATATCTGACCATTGAAATAAATCGATATAAAAAACATTTAATTAAAAATAAATGACAAAACCCTTGATTAATTCATGTTACCATAATTGAACAACCATCCTACTTGTAAGGAAAATTACATTTATAGCCATTGATTAAAAAAAAGATGTGACGCATGATCTATAATATTTATAAATACTATAATCATGAAGACAATATTTTTAACTTACTAAAACTATTAATTTCCCCAAAAGCTCCAAAGAGAGGGAGATTGTATCTCTAGCAAAAAATTTCCACAAAATGGATGAAAAACTACTCTTCAGTATCCAGTTCCAAGAAACCATGGTGCACACTCAACAAAATAGATAACTATAACATGTGAAAAGTTGCAAACTATGAACAACTTCTTACCATGATTTCTCTAGCAAGTTATATCCACCAGTACAAAGTACTTGGAAGAATAGCAGCAATTAGACCAATTGTGTTGGTGATCAAATCAAAGAAATTATGTTGAGCATATGCCTTCACAATCTCATTAGTAAAACTTTGACCTTACATTATGATGAACAACTTCACAAAAGCAACTGAAACCATAATTCTAACCACCCAATTCCATTTGTCACCATCTAAGGATAAACCATCCTCGTGTGGAAATTTGGAAATAGAGTTGACAAAAGTTAATTCCTTGTACGCAAATTGGAAAAATAGTCTGTCTCTCAAAATACAATACACAAAATTCTAACCATAAGGTACATGATAGAGCAATGAAAAATATGATATGAAGCTTGGAGAAGAAACTTTATGGCTAATATGAGCTCAATACCAGGGTAACTTGTAGGACAAGGAGTAGGATTGTAATTGTCCAAAAAAACAACAAGAGTATGTAAAATGATTTATTAGAAAGAAAGAAATAAGACTTAGCATACAAATAGGTCCCAATAAAAGTGCATGGGTTTTTGGTGTTTGGGTGTTGCAAGCCCACACTTCCTTTTAATCTATATTCATAAGACTAGCATTTATAAATAAAGGGTTACTTCCAAGAGTTGATCTCAAGATATGAGGGTTTCCACTAATGGCCATACATGAAAACAAGTGAGAAAGCTTTTAATCTATATTTGAAAAATAGAAAGCAATTCTTCCAGATATCATAGAATATATAAAACCATAAATGCACTCTTTGCAAACTTATTTTTCCTGCGAGAGACTATAAAAACTTCAATTGTAAATAGAAAATATCCAAATAACTATTTTAATTTTACATCCATAATGAAAAATTCAGAGTATCTTATAGTGCACTGAGGCTCACCAAACCTCTGTAGTAGTGAAACAACAATATGTTTGACCTACAAAATCAAAATCATAGAAATCCTATTAACGTCTAAAATGGAGCCCCAAAAAATCCTTATTCATTGTAAGGGAGGTTATTATTCAATGCAATTCATAATTTGTACAATTAGAAAGATAGCATAATACAAAAGAAAATAAGAAAAAGGATTAAGCCTAACTAACAAGTGCATTATGATGTTATAGCAGGAGGACGTTGCATGGAAAATTCTCTCAACTGAAAGCTTAGAACAAAGAAATACATGAGCTGATTTGGATCTATAATCCCTAAATAAAATTCGAACTAAACTGGATATGTTCATCACTTCCGATATAAGTTTAGCTTTCATATTCATGCAACATCAAATTCAGTAACAACGGGCATGAACTCTAGTAAGTGTGCTCCAGTTTATGTAGGTTGGGTTGTGGTCTAGCAAAAGTTTGATGTGAGTCTACCCCAACTAACCTAGGTTCGATTCTAAGTGTATGCATGGTTGGGCATCCCCACAGTGACACATGCCAAGAATTTTGCACCCACTCAGGCCATAATTTGCATAGTTCTTTCAAAAGAATAAAAGAGGAGGGGATGGTTCAGTATGTATTGAGGTTGGGAGGGAGGGAATGGCTCGAAAATCAGTTGTTGTAGAGAAAAAAAAATAAACAATACCTAAGCATGATATAAACATGGTAAAAAATATTAAGCCAATCACGTGGCCATGTGGATGGTCTCAATTTTTAGACGATGTATATTGTGGTTGATACGCACCCATAGAAACCTCAGTATCTCTTGAACCATCCATTGAACATTGGTTAATATTTTTAGGTTAGTTTTTTGTGCGAAGAATAACTACCCTGTTGTATATTGGTTGTTGTGAGATTGTATTTTTTTTTTTGGTTGTGACATTCGTTTTAATTTTTAGTATATGCTCTTGGTTTATATACATCATTGTAATATCTACTAATGCTTTGGAGTACTTCACTGCTCGAGCATGTACCTTCAAAACAATTTGCAGATCATCCTGTAGAAACACTCAACTTAAACTTTGTTGAAGTTACTCCTCTTATCAATTGGGAAGAAGAACACTCACCCTGCAATGTCCCAAGTTATAACATAGGATAAAGGCCTTTGAAGTAACCAGGTTATATAAGAAAAATGAATTGTCATTTTGTCTTGAAATATATGCATAGAGTATAATCGAAAGGATTGGTTAGAGAAACCAGAATCTCTGAACTCCAATGAGAGTGAGTATGCTGACTCCAGTTAGAAGAACACCAGCCCATGTTGGTATATGGAACATCATGTTAAGAGAAAGTGTAGTTCCCAAAAGTGTGATAAAAACATGAAGGGATGAGAAAATTACAAACAATGAATGAAGTAGATTGGGGTAAAATTGTTAACCCTTATTCAGTTAGGGTTCTTTTGGACAGTTATTTATACCTTAAGTTTTACAAACAATGAATCAAGTAGATTGTTGTAAAATTGTTAACTATTATTCAGTTAGGGTTCTTTTGGACAGTTATTTATCCCTTAAGCTTAAGAAACTAAATCAATGGCTTACCTATGGTATATACTGCATATTTATATGTACTATGTATATTATTTTTCATAACATTCCTAATAGTACTGTTTAATTCGTTTTCCGATTAAAATCAATATTCTCTACATTAGTTGCAGTTGAATTCATTGTCCAACCAAAATCAATATTCTCTACATTAGTTGTAGTTGAATTCATTTTCTAACCAAAAAAAAACAATGTTCTTTGCATTAGTTGCACTTTAATTTATTTTCCAACAAAAATCAATATTCTCATCAAAATTCTGCATTAGTTTTAGTTTCATTTTGACGCACGGAGTAAAATAAAATAATATTACTGCGTCAGAAATCAAAATAAAAGGATTTTACTTTCCAAAATCATTATTGAAAATTCTAACGTTCACGAATATTTGCAACAATGACACCCACTTCTGATAGGAAGCATAAGATAAAATTTAGATTTCTTGGATAGTCTTCCCTGTAGGGTTGCTTGAGATGCTCACCTGATGGACCAACAGGTTCAGGGGTGAGAAGAATCTCAATTCATACAATTGTTTGGAAGAGAAAACATATGAGGGACATACCTGTTACAACTCCTAAATTCAATGAAAGATATTGAATAATCAAGCCACTTATATAAATCACAAGAATCACCCAGAGTAACTTAAAAAAAACAAAAAATTGAGAAAACAATACTATATTAGGATGAATTCTAAATTCTTCTTATCGAAAAAGTAATTAATGAGAATCAATAATCTCATTAGAAATCTTATTGTTATTATTATTATTAAATACCTCATATTTGAACCTAGCCCGACCCCCTCCCTACAAATCAGACTCCACTAAGACACAACTGCAATTCTCAATATCAACATCGATACTCAAATATATATGAAATAAAATTGTTAAATATTAGTAAATGCATACACATTCCAAGATCCATGAAGGCTATGGACACAAGAACTGCAGGTCCAATATAACCTAAATTTTTTTGAATCCTAACTTCCGCTTTGGTTATATTTCACAAATAAAAACAATTAAAAAGTGAGGAAAACACTTATGTTTAAACTTTAGAGTGCCTTGCTTAAGCTCTAGAAGGAATGATACATATAGTGTGCTATAAAATCTACCTCTCCCTCCATTATAACCAAATTCTTCCTGTTAATTTAATCATACATATTCTTAACCTCTTAACGATTCTAAGGGGAGAATAAATATGCACACTAAGAGATGTGGAACCCTAAGGTTTAAGGGAATGCACAGAATTTCAAATCATATATTGAAATATAAAATACCTGCCCCATATGGCGATCAAAAACTTGTAAAAGTTGAAATCCCACTAAAAAGGAACATGAATCTTCATTAAACAATGACCCAAAAGGAGATTGGGAACCATTTGAATATATGCATTGTGGATATTATACGTCTCTAGGAAGTCATTGAAATCGCCATGCTCATAACAAGAACCAAGTTATTATACCTGTCCCTTTATGAGTGTTTCAGAGTAACAAACCTATCACAATTCAAAGAGAACAATAAATGTGCAAACTGAGAAATTTGTAACCCTAAAGTATTGAGATGCACAATTTTAAATCATACATTTGAATATAAAATGCCTCCCATATATTTCCATAGCAAACTCATATAATTTGAAATCGAACTAAAAAGGAACACAGATCCTGGTTATGGGGTTACCAGAAAGGAAATTGGCTGCCATTTCAACATAAAATGTTTTCCAACAGCTGAGCTACACATGCCTTCTTTATGGGATGACCCCAACAAAATTCACAACCATTTCACATACAATGCTTGCCCTAATGGCTATAAAACATCCATAGAAGTTAAAATTTGACAAAAAAGGAAAATGTATCATCTTTATGGGAAGAGCCAAAAGAAAATAGCCTATTATTTAAATATATAACTCTTGCAGTGTATGGCTATAAACAAACTCATCAAAATTGAAATCTCACTAAATACTATTAAATCCTAATTAACAGGATATAACGAGTGAGACCCAATTAAACCCTAATTAACAAGATATTAAATCCTAATTAACAAGATTAAATCCTACCCACTTCCCTCAATCCGGAGAGGGTGTTGAATATACCCAGGTAGCAGAAACAAACTAGGGATGCGAGAAGAACTTGAGGTGCAAATATGTTGTAGAGTGCTCAAGGGTGGCTTGAAGCAAAGCTTTGTCCTACCCTGTACCTCGCAGATGCTACATCGGAGTGCTCAAGGGTAGCTCTACGTGGAGCATTTTCATTGCAAGGTTTTGTTATCGCCGTGCTTCTCAAATGTTGCATCACAATGCTTAGAGGAGGCTTGATGTGGAGAATTTTCATTGTAGAGTGCTTAGGAGTGGCTTGATGTAGAGCTTCCTCTTGCCACGATGCCTCTTGTTTGTTGCATCAAAGTGATCAGGGGAAGCTCAATCTAGAGCATCTTCTAATGTGAGATAGACAATAGGAACCCGACACTTCTCAAGACCCTAGACCACATAGAATGGAAGACTCAAACTTTCATGGTGTTCTAAATACAAGAAGAGGGGGGATAGGAAAAAATGATAAAATTTTAAGAAAAAATGGCTTTGAGAAGCGCCAAAGGAAAATAAAGGGAGTACAAAAGAAATAGAGTTTGACAAAATTACCTTGTCATCAATTTCGGCAGAAGCATCTTTATCATCGTCTGCGGTAGACAGATTCGTTCGCTGACTATCTTCATCATCTTAGTTTTCATCTATCGTCGGCCAAGTTGCGGATTCAATCTCTTCTTGGTTATCCTCTTATTAGTTTATGCTTAATTATTCATTATGTGGCCATTCCTACTTAGAGGAAGCTAGGTCATTTGATGAACTCCTACCATGCTTTCCGATTGCTCAGCTTGGCTCAGCTGTAGAGGATAGATCCAAAGATCTATATGGAAAGCCATAGCGCAAATTGGAAACCCTTGAACAAACGAGAGTTTTAAAATTTGACGAACAAATAAAACTATGCCTTAGTAGCTTTTTCTATCATTCGAGTGAGTCGAGGAGGAGTAGATTTGAGTAAAAGGTTGAAATGTTGTTGTTGCCATTTTTATTGATTTATTTTAATTTTTCTAGCCTTCTCACCATGGATTGGGAACTTTTCCTTCCTATTGCAATTTCTTTTCACTTTCTTGTGGAATTTGAGAGAGTGGGAATCGTTCCCACCAAAGTTTGCAAGTTCCCTCCTTTTCTTGCTAGGACTTCCTTACACTTGGGTTGGGGTGAGTAGAGTCTCTTGAGTCCTTGTTGGTCCACTATGGTAGGGAAAGGGTTCTCATGTACGTGCATGTAATGATTTTAGTGGAGGGTGTTATAAGATCAATTTAAGATAATATCTACAAAATGGAGAGGGTCATGACATCGATGCAAGGATCTCCATGTGGTTGAGTGGTAGGGTATGGGTATTCAAAGTAGTAGGAGATTACAATTAAGAGTACCGCATATTACTTTAGAAAATATTGAATACAAATATGTATATTTTATGTTGCAAATGCTACAGTTTTTTGACATTGCAATGTGTTAGAAGCATCTAAAAAGTTATGAAAGCACCTCTTTGGCTCAAAAATCACAACTGAATGGAATTTATTCTATTAAAGTCACTTGAGACTTAGACATATCCCCATCTTCAATAAGCAACCCCCTAAAGAAGGGAATTCAATCCATGAACGGCGAACACGTCATGTAGCATAATTCAACACATTTGGGGGAATTGTAGCACGCTATACTCATGTCCACTATCTCTATCACCAAAATCCTCCAACAAGGATGGGGCCAAATTATATTGCCTCTATCACTTCTAGTGATCAATTATGGTAACATGTCTCTTGTTAGTTCTTATTTTTTTTGCGTGTAAAGCCTATACGGCTATGGGTCTCTCAGTTGGGTTTTTTCCTTTTTGTCAGTACCATGGTAATAACATTGGTAAAATACTCAGTCGGGCTAAGGCCACATGCATTTTTATGCCATTTTACATACCTTTTTATTAATGAAAACTCATCGACTAAAAAAAATAACACACTATACTCACACACAATGCAATAAGAAAGACCTCATCGATGTTATGAACTACTTTAAATGGGTTTAGTAGCCTTGGATGGGTCTAATAATCATAGTTGAATGTATATGATGTTAACTAATTTAACCAACAAAACATGCCTTCAACAATGGTAACTAGACTTACACTCCATTTACTTCATTAAACAATCAAGTGAGGCTTTAATAATTGTAACCAAACATACAGGTCATTGATCAAGTTAACTAGCCTAACACACATTTAATAGTGATAACAAAAACTTACATGTTACTAATCAAGTGACCATTATGTCATGCCTCTAACATGTGAAATTGAATATAAGTGTTGTTGATGGGGTTGACCTATCTAACATATCTCCCACAATTGTAGTCAAACATGCATGTTGATTCGATTAATCTCCTAGATAATGTTAATAAGAAATACATGTTAATATCCAACCTAACATGTCACTAATAGTGACAATGGAATGTGCATGTATATGATTAAGCTAATTGACTTCATATTAAGCTATATGATTAAGCTAATTGACCTCATAACTCACTAAGCTCATGAAGTTGACAAACCATTGGTTTTGTCATTAAACTCACAGGACTTTAAAAGACACAACTAAATGTATAAGATGTTAAACCACTAAACCATCATGACATGGATTTAAGAATAGTAACAAAGTGTGAAAGTTATGGATTGGGCAAACCAAACTAATATACCTATGATAATCATAATTGACCATAGATGTTTGTTGTGATCAACCCTTCAAGTTCTCCCTTCCTTCTATACAAAATTAATCGTGCGATGCAACTCTCAATGTAACCTTGATTCATATAAAAATTAAGTTTGTATTTACTTGTTCAATTTGTGTTAAAGTGTTTCCTCTTTAAAGGTCACATGATTGGATCCAAATGAAATTAAGTTATGTACACCTCCATAGATTAAATAGTTAAAGCATTGAATGGAGGGCATCCCTTGTCCCACAAACAAAGGTGTCTCACACGTCAACTTGGTAGATACCTTCCTTAAAACATGATATTAAATACTATTCTTATTTTTTCTATTAATATGAATGCTTCTAATATTTAATATATTGTTAAGGAGATTACCCCTCCACTAATTAGTGAAGTATTCAATATTGGATGAGAGAGTTGTAAGGTTGAAATTTTGGATACCGCGTGTTAAATTTGGTGCTCGTCTTATGTGAATGCAAAATTAGATTTCACACCTCTCTAGGAATAAATCAAAATCATTTACACATACCAATCAAAGGCATTCAATAGATGGTTAAAGTAGTGGTTGGGAGAATTCATTGTCAGCTCCATCGAATGGTTTCGAAACTAGAGAAACAAGGGCATGTGTTTGATTTATGGGCTAACTTTTGAAAGATTGCTATGAGGAGAGGAGTTGGTGGGAGTCCTTCTTATGGCAAGGCCCTGCACCTCTTCCTTTATTTCTTAAAATAGGCTTGAAATAAGTGAATATAGATATATGATACATATAATATGCAAACCACTCACAACATAACAATATTGAACATTTGCATGAGACATAACTTAATTTATTTTCAATATATTTTTTCTTTAAAAAATGTAAGATATGCTACCACGATGCAATACAATGATTCACCAACATTGGGCAACAAACAAATGACTTGGACCACAGATTTTATGTATGATGACAACCATCCACTTTAAACTATGATTATTAGCCACTCTCACACCCCTCATTTATGGTCACTCATTGAACATGCTCATGAAATTTGAGATCACTAAACATGGTTAGCATACTTTAGTTAACACAATCTTGTATGGTGTGAGGGTCTTTCCTACAATGCAAGATTTATAACACACTTTACAACAACATTGCTTCATGAATGGAATTTGAAATTGCCTCGTTTTTCCTTTGTGTATGAGAAAGAAACTAAATGTTACTTCTCCCTTATCCAAGATAATGCTCTTGATTACAAATTGAACAATGTATCATGACATTGGCTTTCTCTCTTCATGTGAACTTGCTAAATTAGCATCTAGATACCTTGTAAGATAAAACTCATTTTATGTGTTGTATTTGGTATTGTGTCAATTATATATTGTTTATGTCTTAATATTGTGTTAACGGCCTTCCAATGCATGGTCAATATTGATTAAAATTTTGACATGGAAAATCCTAGTTTTGCAATTTTGGCAATTAGAGGCACAATGCAGGGACAACATTTATCCATTTTGGTGGATAGTGAGGCAACCAAAAAATTCATTGATGCACACTTGGTGGATTGTAGTGGCATTCATATATTTATATATATCATGAACAAGGTGGGCGAGAGAGGATGCCCATGCATCACCCCAATTGTCTTCTTCATTGTTGGATCAATATCTTGAGGATATGGTTAATGGGACAAATGTTGAGTATATAGTTGATGGTTTGGTATTGAAGTCAAAATCATTCCTTAACCCTTTAGCCAAAGAGGTGTCTCCTTAAGTATCTCCAATAATATCCTGTGAAGAGTCATAACATTTTACTTGGAATTCTGGCCCACCATGATCATATAATAATTAAATAAAATAGCAATAGACCCCAATTTAGGGATTGGGTGGATCATATGGTGGGAATATTATAGTGGGAACCGTAAATAAATGACTTCAAAAACACTTTATTTTCTACCTTGATGGCATTCATCTCCCAAATTTCTTTTTTGATATACAAGTCCTAGAAAACATGATAGGGAAGATAAGAGGGAGTTAACAGGGACATTACGTTGTCCTAGAACATCCTAAAGTTCATCCACATGGATGAACAAGGAATGTGGATTAATATCATGAAGTAGACTAGAGTATTAGAGAAATAGGGTGCATGAAGATATTTTTGGAGTGTCCCAAAGGGCAATTTACAATCCCTATCTCCTCTAAAATACAATACACATTTATTGTGGTGATAGCAACAACAAGATTCTTAGAACTAGTGGTATAGTCTTCTGTCATGAATGAATATGTGGTAAAGCAACCTAAACCTTTCAACTCACTGTCATAAAATATATCATGGGGCCGAATAAAAATTTCAAGGGACATGTGAAGGATCTCTGGTAAAATGGGGTTAGTAGCCAATGACTACCTTCTAAATAATTTAAGGAGAGTAGGGAATATATAGAGGAGGCTAACTAAAGAAACCATAAGAAAGAAAAGGGGGAAAGCATATGACAAATATGATTAGAGTACACATCAAAATCCCCATCCTTGAATGAAATGGTGGTTTACACGGGGCTCATCAGAGAGTATGGGATGGAGGGTGGATTGACATGGTTAGAAAACGAGACAAGTGTTTTATCTGCTAAAGGAATATGGGATGGAGGTTAAATCTATGTTCAGGGAGGATTTTAGCTTTTTCGACAAGGATGGAGGGGGATGTATCACAACAAACAAGCGTGGGATAATAATGCATTATTTGGGTCAAAACCCCAATGTATATTGGAAGTGGTCCAAATGTTTTATATTCAATAATATAGTCCTAAATACAATCAATCACAAAAGAGTAGTTTTAATCTACATGTAAATGCAACATATTAAATACACCATTCCAAATTTATTTTACTGAGGAGAACCAAAGAAATAGCTAAGTCTGGTCATCCATCACCTCCATACAGAGTAAACAACAACCAAGCCAACTCTATCCTTTACGACACAAATTGTCCGATGCTAGGATGAAGCCAAAATATACATTTACTGATATTCTTAGGAATAGAGAAAATATGAAGCCAATATACATAGATGCTCTGAAGGTCTGCTTGAACTAGAGTCAAATTGCCTCCTAGGGAGAGCCACCTGTGTGCCCATGAGAAAAGTTTACAGTGTATTTTCTCTATAAGTCAGCTCCAATCCTTAATTTCATAACAATTAGGTTAGACATAACTCTAAGATATTTAAAATCTGCATCCAATGCAATTGAGATAACACCAAAAATATGATAACTATCCAGTACCAATGTATCAACTAGGTAAGAAGAAATCAAATGAGATTTAATATTATTTAGAAGAAGTCCAGAGACCAATCAAAAGATGTCAATCTACCATAAAGTAATAGATCATCGACAAAAATCAAAGGAAATCTATCACTTGTCTACCTATACACCGGTGACCAAAATTACATTTAATCCATCTACCTCCAAATGTGCAACCAAAATTACCGCCCTTGTGAATCTTGTGACTAATTCTTCCACAATCCAAGCTTTTATCCTCAACATATTCTTCTCACAAAAGTTGTCATAGATATTTTGAAGTAGGCATATTGTCTACTAATGAATATTTTGTAATTTTCCTCCACCATCCTTATAGAAATTTTGGTGTAGAGTTGCAACTGCTCATGAAGTTTTGATCAAATTCACAAGACACAAACCTACTCTACTACTCTCTAGAAGTTAATTCACAATTTAAAACAAAACTTTCATACATGCAATAAGAAATAACACACATGCACACAAAATTTTTGCTCACGAAGGCAATTCGCCAAAAACACCAATGTTTGCTTGCATTAATATGGTGAATAGAAATGTATTGCAATTTATTTTCTCAACTAAGCACAACCTAGAAGTGAATAACCTGTCTCTCTTCTCACTAAGAAGCTCTAACCAAGACTTAGTAAATTTTTACCTTTGCTTGAGACCACATTTCCTTGTGCAATTCCTTGAGAAATTAAGCCCCTATTATTTAGGAATTTTTACAAAATGGATTGCAGAATTCTCAAGGTTAATCATATAACTGCATGCAACACCTGTACACTCAATGCTAGTGTACAATTTATGTTACACTCCCTTTGAATCTCCACCACAACTAGGGAACTAAACTTCTCCATGCAGTAGCTATTTTGGGTTGATTGATCAATTAACTCGATGATCAATGAGTTTGACTAAAGTCCCACTGCACAATTGTCCTTCCACTAATTCCTCTAGCAGTTGGAACTACTTTAATTGAAAACAACCTGAGATAACTCACTTTGATTGCTAAAAATCAGAAATCATATATTCTTAACTAAAGTCTAACTCCTCCAACTTGAATTTACTGAATAAACCGGGTCACACAAACCATGTCACACAAGTTAACTACATCCTAGCTTTTTATTGATGTGGAAATTCAAATTTTCTTATTTTAGTCAACGAAAAATCAAATTGAGAATTTCTTGCTGTATTTTTAAAGACTCCCTCTCCGTAAGAAAGGGATTATCAACCACCCCTATCCGTCACCTACGAAACTCAAACTTCCCTCTTGACAAATCTTTTTCAAAATGCCAACATCTTACTGCTCTATTAGAATGGAGTGTAGGAACATCATTTTCTTCTAGACATGGTATCGTAATGGTGATATTGGATATCTGTATGGTTGGATCCATCGTGAAATATAGGATACTCAGAGAGATTGATGCAACTCTGGTTATCACAATTGGATCCATCATCTCACCAAATAGTCCAACAAGTATCTTTCTCATCCATATTGCCTCACTTGTTGCTTAACTTACAACCATGTATTATGCTTTTGTCTAGAAAAGCACCATATATCTTTGCTTCCTGTCATACCAAGAAATAACTGTGGACCCAAAACTAAAAATTCCACTTGATGTACTCTTTCATTCTAATGGACTTCGTGCAGAATCTGCATCTGTGAAGCCACACAACCTCACTCCCTCTCCTTGTCTATACCATAGTCCAAGCTTGGTAGTGCCTCTAAGGTACTGTAAAACATACTTAGTTGCATTCCAAAATAGTTTGGTTGACCTAACCATAGATTGAATTAGCTGGTTTACTTCACAAAACATATTTGGTCATGTGTTCATAAGTTACATAAGTGGACCCACTAGCTGCTCATAAATGGTACCATCCACTTGACCTGAAGTGACATCGTCCTTCCTCTGGTTTTTCGTTAAAGGTGTTTCCATGGGTTTACAACTTTTTATGTAGAATATTTTTAGTATTTCATTTTCATACTTACCTTGAGAGGAAAACAATTCCCCATCACCTTGTCACACTTCCAACCCAAGAAAGTAGTGGATGAGACCCACGTCCTTCATTTCAGATTCCCTTGCAAGGTCGTCCTTGCAAGATATGATCAACGGATCATCATTAGTTAAAATAAAATTAGCAACATGTAGCAGAATAATAATAAATTTACCTTCTATCCGGATGTGATGAGGTTTACATTTGCTTCAATTGTGGTGAAGCCCAAACCAGTGAGATAACTATCGATCTTGGTGTACCAAGCATGAGTTGTTTGCTTGAGATCGTACAACGCTCACTTGAGTCTACACACATGAGAATCTTGGTCAAATGTCTGAACAAAATTTTGTTACTATATGTACGCCTCCTCCTTAATAACCCCATTCAGAAATGTTGTTTTCACACCCATCTAATGGATAGTCTACCCCATGTGCATAGCCCAACCAAGAATTGATCTAGTGAATGAGTACCTTTCTACAAGGGAAAATGTCTCCTCATAGTCAATTCCCTCAACTTGAGAGCACCCCATGGCCATAAATCTAGCCTTATACTTCCCTATGATTCCATATATTGCCTTCTTCACCTTGAAGATCCATCTTAGACCCACTATTGATTTATATGCTAGTCTTGGGACCTCTTCCCAAACATGGTTCTTTGAAATGGATTCATATTCCTCACAATTGCATACACCCATAGGGGTTAGTATATTTCTTCCTCAAAATAGGATGGATCAATCTCTATAAGCTTAGTCATCAGAGCCATGTAGCCAATGTACCTCTCAGGTGACCTCCTTTCCTTACACAAATTTGAAGGAAATCACATATTCTCCCTCGCATCCTTCACAAATCTATCAACTTCCTTAGTTCTTTTTCTATCTTCTCTAGAGGTTTTGATTTAGTAAATGTCTCCACTCTCTTCTTCACAATTTTTCATTTGTCTACAACTTCCTGAGCTTCCTCTTTTGGAGCTAAAATCTCATATTTTGGTGGGATCTAAATCTCCCTCTCAAGAGAGCACCAGATAGATTTCTTCTCATAAAATTTACACTCCTTCACACAAATATCATTATGAGTGATGGAAATACACATGTTAGTTGTGGGGAGTTACTGTGTAATGCAGAAATATCCCCAATTGTACAGTTGACTAAATCTTATTCCTTGATTCTTTAGAGACATGGTAGTAAAGAGAGGCTCCAAAAATCTTGCAGTGCGACACATATGACTTTCTTCGTGACAAAGCATCCTCCAGTGTAATCATGCCAAGAATCTGATGAGGACTTTGGTTCTGCAAACAGACTATTGTATTGCATTCCTTAGCCCCAAAATGCAGAGGTAAGCCTTGGTCATGCAACATCACCATTTTTGTTCCCAAAATCCTATGGATATTTCTCTCAACAACCCCATTATGATGTGGGTTATGGGGCATTGTCAACTCTCGTTGAATACCTTCTTTCACACAAATTTTAAATTAATTCAACACATACTCACATCCATTATTTCTCTTGAGCGTCTTCACCTTCTTGTTGGTTTCTTTTTCAACTAGTGCCTTGAATTCTATGAACTTGGATAATGTCTCATCTTTCTTCCACATGAATAGATTCATCACTTATGTGAGAAGTCATCAATAAAAAGGACAAAATATGTATGCTTGGTGGTGGAGGCTATCATGAAAGGTCCACATACATTAGAGTGGATCATTTCTTGAGCTGCATGCACTTTGTTGCCCCGATCATGGAATTATGATTTTATGTACTTCCCCAAGGTACATCCTTTGCATACATCAAGTTTCTCAAACACTCCTTTAGGGAGGCTAGTGGCTATTTGTTGCATAATATTCGAGGTGCCATAATGAAAATGGTCATCTTATGTGGTAAGTTTCACCTACATCATGGCCCTGCACTTTCTCTTCCTTAGTTCTTAATGCAACACAATCTTCCACATCCAACATATATAGATTCTTCACACAAACCTCAATATTCTTCACCTGTTTCGTGGCTATGTGTCTCAGGAATGTTTTTCATTTGTTGAAGATCACGTGAGAACCAAGGTTTTCCAAGACTGGAACAAAGATGAGATTTTTCTTTAGGCCTAGAACAAACTTGACATCCTTGAGCCTGAGAGGCGAGCCTAACTCCCTCTGAAAGGTAAGTATACCAATACTAGTCATGTTGTACCTTCCGTCCTTCCCTAGCTTGATGTGCATCTGGAGATATTTTTGCTCCACGTCACTGAAACAATATCTACACCTTGTCATGTGGAATAATGCACGCGAGTTCATGTACCACACGTGTCCCATCACTATGTTGAACATGCATTTGATAAGGGTAAAGTCAAGGTTGAACTGTGAAACTAAGGCTTCACCCATTACTCCTCATAAGGTCTTCTTTCTTCCCTTTTTCTACGGCCACCTTGTGGCATAGTGCTGGTATTAATGACAATGGGAACATTTAATATTTGAAAAATCATTCTTCTTTCTCCCTTGGTTGGATTCTAGTTTGGTTTGATATTTCTTCCCTTTTCGCTTCTTTCCCTTTCTAGCTAATGAAAAGTTTTCTTCATCCTTCCCCTTAGATGACGCACCATATCTGGTGTTCTCCCTTATCTCCTATTGTATAAAATCATACCATAATTTCTCCCAATTTGGTAGTTTCTCCATCCCTTTCACTTAATCTTGATAGCTATGCCAACTTTTGGGAAGGCCCTAAAGGGATATTCTTACCAAGTCATTCTTTGAAAGAGTAACAAAAACTCCTGCAAGCTCATCGCGAACTTGTGTGAGCCTCCTCAAATATTTCAGGATAAAGTCACTCTTCTACATCTTGATATTTTAATGTTTATCCTTGAGCACCAACTTTTTGTGCTCACTACTATTCTAGAATAGATTTTTAAGTGCCTACCACATTACATAAGGATTTTCTTTCCCATAGATATTGTTGACAATGTCGTCTCATACTCCCTCAAATTTTATTATCCACACCTTGGCTACAACTTTCTTCCACTGATATAGGTATTGGGCATCACATTATGTTGGTTTTGTAACATCTCTCTTGATGTACTACTATTCTAGAATATATTTTTTAGTGCCTACCACATTGCATAAGGATTTTCTTTCCCATAGATATTGTTGACAATGTTGTCTCATACTCCCTCGAATTTTATTATCCACACCTTGGCTACAACTTTCTTCCACTGATATAGGTATTGGGCATCAGATTATGTTGGTTTTGTAACATCTCTCTTGATGTATTCTAGCAATCCATTTTCATCGAATACCTCCTCCATGTGATACTTCGAATCAATGAAAATAGAGTTGCCTTCCAAGGCATACTCTAGTCTTAGCCCAATGAAGGTAATCATTTTAGTTTTTAAGAGGTCTTGCTACAATGAACTGCAAATTCGAAATTCCTACTCTAATGTGATTCTTGCTATGATACAATTTTACAAATTATGGTGTATATTTGCAACTTCTCATGAATTTGTTTCAAAATCATATGACACAAGCCTACTCTACCACTCTATGGAAGTTAATTCTCAATTTAGAAAAAAAAAATTTAGACATGCAATAAGAAATAAAGCACATGGACACAATATTTTTCTTGGGGAAAGAAATATTCTAAAACTCCAATGCCTTCTTCCATCAATCTTATGAGTATAGATGTATTACAATTTCTTTAATCAGTTGTGCACAACCTATAAGTGAATAATCTATCTCTTTGCACACTAAGAAGGTCAAACCCAAACTTTGTGAATTTCTGCCTCTGCCTCAGCCCCTATTTCCTTGTGAAATTCCTTGAGGAAATTAGGCCCCTATTCTTTAGATTTTTTTTCAAAATGGATTGTGCCATTCATAAGGTTGATCATGTGACTGCATGAAAAACCTATATGCTCAATAATAGTCTACAACTAATGTTTACTTCCTTGGAATCTCCAACATAGGTGGGGAACTCGAATTCTTTGCATGCACTAGCTATTTTGGGTTGATTGATTAGTTAGCTAGATTATCAATACATTTGACTGATGTCCCATTACACAACTACCCTTCCACCACTTTCTCCAATAGTTAGAACTATTTTAACTGAAAAGAACTTGAGATAATTGACTTTGATTTCTACAAATTAGCAATCACACATTCTTAACTGAACTCTAACTCCTACAACTTGAATTTATTGAGTAAAATGGGTGAAACAAACCATCTCATAGAAGCTAATTGCATCCAAGTTGTTTGATGATATGGATATTAAAATTTTCTCAATTTAGTCAAGGAAAAATCAAATTGAGACTATCTTTCTGCATTTTTCAACAATCCTTCACACAAATCTAATCCATGTTTCCAATCTAGCACAATAATGTTCTAATAACAACAACCAACAGATATAAGTAGCATTCGAAATAAATAAAACAATCAAAAAATACATATTAAAACACAATTGATGGAGACCCTGAAAAGTACTCCAACTATGTTACCTCACACTTTTGTGGGTTGTTTTTTCAACCAAAAGATCACTTTTAAGCTCAATGATGCTTTATACTAATCGCAGCTTAACATTTATCTCCAGCTAAGCTCTTAATGGATATTTCTCTCCCTTCCATTAAGTTTATCCAGAATTCTTTCTAGAATTCTAATCATGGAAAGGTTATCATAATATAATCTCATCTGCAAGTGTTCAATTTCCAAGTATTTCTAATTTATCACTTATTTATTTCTAAAATATTTATATACAAAATTATGTCATCATCCTACATGCCTATTCTGTAAGCATAGCTTATTTTTAGCACACAATAGAAAATACTAATGTTTCCAACAGGGCTGTATTACAGTATTCAACAAACGATGTGTAAATTATCATAGTGAATTTGGTTTAATAATTATATAGTAATGATTTTATTTAATACTTTAATTATGATAAGAACAAGTAACTGATAATTAATGATCAAGATTTGATTTCGTAATATTTGTCGCCATTCTAAAAGGATGGAGGAGTGCTACAATAATTACAACCTTTTTTAAACTATGAAACTAAATCCTGAACTAACAAAAACTGCATGATAAAGCTACCTCACATTCTAAAAAAAACCTCACATTTTTAAAAAGAGTAACTAGTTGTAGAAAAAGTACTTATCTTAGTCAAGAAATGTGAAGCAATGCTACATAATACTATTTTTAAATTTCACTAAGTTTAACATGTTCACTAACACTTCTCATGTCAATTGTACGATGTGTCTAGTGAGGACATTTTTAAATTATTTAATTAAATAAATTTAAATTGGCTTCGTTTCATTTGAGCCCTCCATTTCGCGCTTAGACGAAGAATATGCTTAGCATATTCACTAGCCATAAAATTTTCCCTTCCATTGTTAAGGAAACCCAAAAACGAACCAACCTCATTTTACCCAAAGTTCATATATATACACTTATTAGTGAATTACTTTTATTATTTTTATTACCTTTTACCTTTTATTATTTTTAATTAAAAGGACATTATTTTTTTATTACTATTATTATTGATTTGACCCTTGATTAAGACATCTCATCTTATATTTGAATACAACATCTCTTCCATAATATATGAAATGTCAACTTGTTTTGTAATTTGTATTTATTATTATTTGTTTAATTATAAATATAAAGAGTTATTCATCTAGTACTTTAATTTTGGGCATATTGGAATTAATTTATTTCATATATTTATTTTCTATTTCTCATAATCATAAATTCTTCGTAGTAAACCATTGGTTATTAAATTAATTTTTAATAGTCTTTTTGGTTACTAACTTAACAATGTCCTTACGAGAACACTTTAATGTAGAATGCCTCACGACTGCTTTGTTTTCCATATTGGCTCTCCCATTTCCTTTTGAGAGTTCAAGAACAGTTTGGGTATTATTTCTCTATTGTGGCCCCCTTTCCCTTTGAGAGTTCAAGAATAGTTGTTTGGGTTGGTAAACACCTCACTCATAACTAGGTCTAACCAATGGAAATGTGAGTTTCCTTAGCATCACTTCCCAAGTGAAGTACTAACGTTAATTAAATATTTATAAGTTTTTACTAGAGGTATTATAATTTATATTTTTTTAAATCATTCTAATTATTTTTTTCTCATTTTATTTTCATGTAATTATCTCACTCTACAACCATCCTATAATCAATATCATTATTTTAATTTTAGTTATTTGTTTTGTGTTTTTTTTTTTTTCTTTTTGGTAAAATGTCCCTCATTCTTCTAATTTACCCTTATTTATGTTTACTTTCATTAATGTATATTTTATTAATTTTATTAATTTTTTCATAAAATTAATATAGATCCATGTTAACTTTAAATCTACTAAATGTTAAGAATATTTGACTTTTTTCATACATTTCTTTCACTAAACCAAATGGCATCAATACAATTTTTTAACCATAATATATATATATATATATATTATATATATATATATATATATATATATATTATAATATATATATATATTTCATTTATGATCCACATTATTTACATTAAAATGTATTTTTATTTAACTCATCTCCGTCGTATTGGAATATAGAAATCATATATCCATTAGAGTTAAATGAACCAATTTGACTTCTCATGTTTAGAAATGAGTACATACTCCACCCACTCTAAATTTGAACATATTACCTTTTACTAAAAAACACATATCCTTAATCTTAATCATTATTACAAGTATTAAGCTTTATATGTTCTCTATGATAATTATTTTAATTTATATGTTACAGCTGATCTATTTCTATTTGGTGTATTTCACCTCTTTATATATAGAAAAATTCTTATTTCTAATTTTATTAATAGCTTCATAATACATATACATATAGCTATTAATTTTTTATATTGTGATTAATTATTTTTTGGAATATTGTTGTTCAATATAAATATAATTGTTTAAGTTTTATAATGAAATTTTGATAGTTTTTATTTCTTTATTTCTTCCTTTTTAAAGAAATTATTTATAATTTTTTTATTGAAAAGTTGGAATATAACAAATTAAATTAAGTAGGATTTTTTTTTTAAGTTTGGTAGGACTACATCTTTATCATGTCCAACATGTCCAATCTATAGCACAAGATTTGAACCGAAGACTCCTTCTCTGAGATTTCATTAGCACAAGATTTGAACCCATGAACTTCTAGTTATGTGAGACTTGATTTCCATAGCCAACCATCATGTCCAACATGTCCAATCTATAGCACAAGATTTGAACCAAAGACTCCTTCTGTGAGACTTCATTAGCACAAGATTTAAACCCATGAACTTCTGGTTATGTGAGACTTCATTTCCACAACCACCCATTCCCAATTGAGCTATCCTAAGTGGACAATTATGTAGGATTATTATTGTTACTATTATTTTTATTTTTTTAACCTTTTTAGTTTTATTATTTTTCATTATTTTTTAATTAAATTTACATCATTATTATTATTATTATTATTATTATTATTATTATTAAATTTACCCTTAATAAGAACATATCATTTAATACTTCAATAAAACATATGAAATCAATACAACATATGTGCCATAATGTATGCAATACATACTTGTTTTGGTAGTTTAGTAGTTTTTTATTTATTATTATTTTTTTAATTTTAAATCTAAAGATTTATTGATCTAGTACTTTACTTTATTTGCCTCATGTTAAAATGTAGAGCACTTATGGGCATATTAGATCTAATTTATTTCATATATTTATTTACTATTTCTCATAATCCTAATTTACTATTTCTCATAATCCTAAATGTCTCATAGTAAATCATGGATTATTAAATTAATTTTTAGTATTTTTTACTATTTTTATTTATTTTAAGTCAATATAAATTTCTATTATTAATTAATCATTTTTCCTTATAATTAATTTTTATTAGATTTTTTTAAAATTATTTTCCAAACTGTCATTTTTATAGAGTTAGAGTTATAATTTATTTCTCTTCCTCTTCCATGCAAGATAATGATAAATGGAGTGATTCATAAAAATGGTGAGAATTTGGTAAACAAATATATAATTTTCTTCCACCCACAAATTTATACCTAATATTTATTGGTTACAACATAGAAGAAACTTAACCAAAAATATAAAAACTAATTTATTTTGAAGTATATCTCTTTATAAAAGAATTGCCTCATCCTTATAGCACACTATGTTTTCTCATTTGGATTTTGTAAAGTTGGGCATTTAATTATTACTTTCCATGGCTGGCCCGATAACAAAATTGTATAGCCCATTTGGAATATTTATAATAATAAATAGTATTTGGTAAACATAATTGAGAATGAGCTTCAAGATTGAGTGATTACGTAAAGGTCTTGTTGTAATCAATCACTTGAGACAAAACAAGGCCATGCATATATGGAGTTAAAGAAGAAATAATAGAAAATTGGTATAAGTTGTTTAATTAATTATTATAAAATATTTAGCACCCCAAAGATTTTAAAATTTTATATAAATTAAGGTAAATTATATTCAATTATTTTTTTTACTAAAAAAGTGCATTTTAAACCACATACATAGACTAATTAAAATATTTTAATCTAATTTTAAATCATGTTTAACTTGTATAATTTCGAAATAATTATAATTAAAACTTTAATATAAATAGTTATTAGATAATCATAATTAAAATCATATTTTTAAAATATAAATTAGATTAAAGACGTTAATTTTTTTAAATAAAAAAATTAAATTTTAATTATAATGAAATAAAATATATATAAATAAATTAATTAAAAATTAAAATAATATTATAATTTGTTTTCCCACATATATATAATACTAATTTACATTAATTTTTTTAAATACATCAATTAAATTCATCATTGTCTAAATATCTGCACATAAAATCATCAAAATACTCATTAGATTATACTTATATTTATAATTGCATGGCATTACTGTAATGCCCCAAGAAAAAAAATGTAAATATTTGGTTTATTGTGGTAAATATAAATTGAACCTGATATTATAATGTGTTTGAAATTTAATAATATTTGTTTTATGTTGAGAGATAAGAAATGTTTCTTTTAAAAGTTGGTAACTTCTCAAGGAGGATGTTTTCCTCTTGGGGAAAAGACAGTTGAACCTGATATTATTATGTGTTTGAAATTTAATAATATTTGTTTTATTATGAGAGATAAGAAATGTTTCTTTTAAAAGTTTGTAACTTCTCAAGGAGGAAGTTTTCCTCTTGCGGAAAAGACAATTGTTGGGAGTGCAACAGTAACTACCTCCCCTAACTGGAAGAGTTTCTAGGGAGAAGGAGGGGAGGGGAGGAAAACTTGCACTGTAGGGATAGGCAAAAAAAGAGAGGCTAAGCTTGGTGATCATCACATAGCCTTGCACATTGTGCAAGTAACTTGCGGAAGACTATTGTCTAGGAAGTAAGCAAGGGGGGATATTCTGGTTGTGAAAGACGAATCTCATGGTCAGGCGGTTAAGAGGCAGTAGAAGTCCTAGGTTCGTGTGATCTTCAAGAAGATCTTTACCAGCCGGAGAACCAGGTACGTAAACAAACCTTTGAGGGAAAAGCTGTTGTGTGAACTTTATCATGTATCATATTTCTGTTAAAAGATGTGTAGAAGGCTTTCTCTACAGTGAATAGTAGAGGAATTCAAGAGGAGATATGGGTGTCCTCTTCTGTGTATCTTTACAAATGTATGAGTTAGTAGCCTGTGAAGAGTTTTCTTCTTATTTATGAACTAGAAATAACTGCAAGAGAAGTCTATAGAAAAACTATCCACAAATAATTGCAGAAAGTTCAAAAAATATAGCAAACTAACATTTAGCAAAAGACTGTCCTTGTAGAAGGCAGGAATCCATATAATAATTAACAAGAATAATCGTATAAGAGCTCTTTCCTTAATTATGCCAAAACAAAAAGAAATGCAAGAAAAATCTAGAGGGTAGATTCAAACCTTCAGAGCACAACCAGCGGAGAGACAATTATGAATGATTTTAAAGAATATGCAGAGAGGCAAAACAGTTTCCGCATGCCTATCGAATCCAAATCCAAAATCGTTTCTTTCCCTACATGCGTGCAGTTATATTAATATATGATAGCAGCGGAAAACATGTAGCTACAATTAACATTTGATAGTTGGGAAAATCATGAAACTATAATAACATATGATAGTAGAACAAATCTTGTAGCTATATAAACATGTGAAAGCGAAGCCTTCATCATAATGTTAGAAAACAACATAACCAAAGCTTTGAAGAGTGGAATAAAGCATAAGAGAAAATGTGAATGTTGTATGCTGAAAAAGATTAGCAGTACCATAGGGTTAGACATGAAATCAAATACTAAAATTCATCAAGACCTGCTAAACTTAAACCATCATTAACGTTCTGGAGATTGCATACCCAGAATCTCAAAAAACACGTAGAACATACATAATAGCGTTCCATGGAATAAAAACTGAGCATTTAAATACACAGTAAAAACCATAGGAATTTTTATAACTCAAGGAACCGTGAAAGGGTTAGAACATTAAAGCATAAAGAGAAGTCGCAACGCTCGGGAAAATTTGGCATGCATTTTAAAAATTAACATATACTCAGGTCTTAAGGACCCTACCAAAAAACTGGAAAAAAATATATGAAATTGTGCTCAGTGAAAAGATAAATTGGAGTAAGCTACAGTGGGATTCAACCCAGGATTTATATCCAAACTGTTCTTTTTTTAAATGAATGAAATATACATCATATCGGCAAATTAAAGAGCAAGCCCGAGGGAATATTAAATCTGACAATGCGCCAGGATAACCAAGGTTGCGGTTCTGAGAGATAATTCCGAGAAACAAATTCCATTAACGCTGAAAAGAGTAGAGTAAACCGTGACTGGCATATAGAATTCACTACCAATCTAACACAATAAAAAATAAGGAATCATAAAGACTTGGGGCTAGAGGGCCTTTAAAAAAAATTGGAAGAACCCCTTCCTTTCAACAACCTAGAATGGGAAACTTTCAATAGATATAGAAATCGAAAACCTTCAGGAGAAGAATTCCATGAAATTTTCCCGTTAGCCAGCGCAGAAGAGGTGGAACATGGGAAACCTGAGGAGCATCATTCAGAACCTCTGGTGATTTTTGGAGGGTAGCAACATGACCTCTCAACCATAGAACAAAGGTAAGCAACAAAAACTATTAGAGATTTGGACATAAAACATAAAGATAACGTGAAAAGAGATAAGATCAAAGAATTTAAGAACTTGCATGGATAAACTCTTACCAGAAGATGATTGTTACAAATAACCAAGTCGATTACAGTCCGGAGCACGACAATATCCATAGACCATCTAGATTCATTTGGCGCGAAGGAGTTCTAGACGATTTGGTGCCAAATACAAGAGATGGAGCTGAAACAAACCTTGATAAAATGGTTTGGGAGACTTCACGCTACCAGATAAACAAGGGTGGAGTACATCGAACAAGCACAACCCTCAGATGGGCATACATGCATCCACACAGTCGATGATGGGAGAAGCCTGAGGGGCATGAAGTCAAAGTGTACTCTATCCATACCCCATCATGTGACAAAACCAGTGGTAAATAAATTGCCGAGCCAGATGTTAAAAGTAGGCAGCGGCAGCAAAGTGGCCATTAAGAAAAACTTCTATCAAAAGTTTTTTCTGACAACTCAAAACAAAACTCTTTGATATTTCTAGAATGGCGTATGTGATATTTGAAAGTTATGTAAGGTCAATATGTAATATCTAGTATGTACATTTGAGGTTGAATAGGGTTTGACAAATATGTAAAAAAGAAAAATTATTGGGGTAAGTTTATATCATGTACGTGGGTAAATTACAAGTGGTATCAGAGCCAAGTGCCAAAACTATGGCCGCTCGGAAATAAAATAGATAAAACAGATCAAGTGCATACATATTATTTTCATATCTATTGAGTAGTTAAAGAAAAACAGTTAATGTGTTGACCCTTATTTTGTTACTTTTCTTATGTTAAGTACAAGAAAACAGAAGACCGACAATATGAGAAGAGCAAATAGTGTGTCACGTAGGTTTGTGGTGGGTCAGGGACCTGCAACTGGTCTTGAAAATAACCCAGAATTATTGGTACAACTTGTAGAGGAGACTCGCAATATGAATCTTGCAATATCAGAGACAATGCAGGAATTAAAAAATGAAATGGCCTAATTGCGAGAGGATAATGCAAGGTTAACCATGGAATAGGGAAGGATCATAAAGATCCTATCTGACAAGCAGAATCAGCAACCGCTGAATCCCAATGTTGAGCAACAAAGGGTGTCAGTGGAGTAGAATCACCACACAGAACCAGAAGAGTCAAAAGGAAGGGAGGAGGAACGATTTGATAATGTTTCTGAGCAATAGACATCAAAAAGGCAACGGATAGAGTTGCAAGGGGAGTTCCATAAGATCAAACTACCACACTTTAATGGAGAACAGGAGGAAGCAGCCGAGGCGTGGATGATTAATATGAACAAATACTTCCAGCTATATGAATACAATCACAACCTCAAGGCATGGTTCGCTATTTTCCAATTACAGGGAAAAGCTACCCTGTGGTGGGCAGAAGTTAAGATGGTAAGAGGAGTAAGTGAACAAAATATAACTTGGGAAACTTTTCAAAAATACCTTAAGGAAATATACCTAATTGAATATTTCTATGATGAAAAAGGAAGAGAATTCCATGACCCACAACTGGGACAACAAACTATGGATGAATTTATCACTCATTTTACTTCATTGCTCCATTATGTGCCTTATATCCAAGAAGAAAAGGCTAAAGTACAAAGGTTCATCAGTAGTTTAACTTTGAACATGAGGGAAAGAATTGAGTTTGACAACCCAAAGATGATGGACAAGGCCATACGTAAAACTCGGATTTGCTACCAGCAAGGAAAGAAAAAGGGAAAAATCTTGGGTAAGAAATGGGTTGATAAGAAAAGCAACAAATTGGATGGAAATACTAAAGGAAATCGAGGAGGTGGTAATAAAGGATTTTCCAAGGGGAAAAACAACAGAAACATAAAGAAGAATCCGCTCTGATTAAAGCCCCCCATTGAGTCCAAAATCAGTGAAAAACCTATAAAAATAGACAACGAAGGGACAACAAGGCCTCCAGTGCAATGTTGGGGCTGTCGTGGACCTCATTATGTAAAAAAATACCCTCAACGAAGAGGAATAAAATGAGTTTCCCAGATCTACGAAGCATCTATAGTTGGTGATGTAGGATGGAGTTTACCAAAGATTAATGCTGCCCTATAAGATTGTCAAGTGGAGTACCAACCGACCATGGTGGAATTTGAAGGTAAGCTCTTAGACCTTGCTGTAACTATTTTAATAAATCTTGGAGCTACGTTAATTTATATTAGTCCTAAGGTTGAGGAGAATTGTAAATTGAAACCTATTAAATTTAAGGACCCTTGGCTAGTACTACTGGCAATAGGGGCAAATACCCAAGTGCTTGCTAAGGTCAATAAATGCCCTTTAAAGATAGTAGGACAACCAATGACGACATATTTAAATGTGCTTTCCCTTGGCTCATATGATGTACTGATTGGTATGGACTAGTTAGAAAAACATTGGTCCATAATTAACTGTAAAACTAAGACTATATGTTATAAAGATGAGCTTGGAACAAAGCAAGAGATGCAAGGAATTAAGCGGCGAGCACAGATTCAGCCAATAACCGCCTCTCAGTTAGCAAAATGCATTAGCAAAGGATGTTAGATATATGCCATCCAAGTTGGTTATGCCATCTGGAAAAATAAAACAGCCACATTGGAAAACATTACTGTGATACAAGAATATGTGGATGTGTTTCCAGAAGAGATTCCCGGACTGCCAGCCAAGAGAGACATAGATTTTACCATCGAATTGCTGTCAAGAGAAGCCCTAGTGTCTTGAGCACCCTATAGAATGAGCACACCAAAATTGACAGAGTTAAAAATGCAATTATAGGAGCTGTTAGACAAAAGCTACATTCGCCCCAATGTGTCACCCTGGGGAGCCCTAGTGTTGTTTGTTAAGAAGAAAGAGGGCACCCTTCGCATGTGTATGGATTATCACCAATTGAATAAATTGACGATAAAAAATAAGTATCCTCTACCCCGTATTGATGAACTGTTTGATCAAGTAAAAGGAGAAACAATATTGTGAAAGATTGATTTATGATCAGGGTATCACCAAATCAGGATTAAAGAAGAAGACATAGCTAAAAGAACTTTTAGAACATGATATGGTCATTATGAGTTTGTGGTGTTACCCTTTGGATTAACCAACACCCCCACAACCTTTATGTGTCTAATGAAAAACATATTTCATTAGTATTTGGTTATGTTTGTGATAATTTTTATTGATGATATACTAATATATTCTCGAACTATGGAGGAGCATTAGGAGCACCTCACACTAGTATTGCAAACCCTCCAATAACACCAATTATATGCTAAGTTCAGGAAATGTGATTTCTTTAAGGAACAAATACAATATTTGGGGTATATAATCACTAAAGAAGGGATTGTATTGGATCCCTAATAGATCCTTCATGGGGCTAGCAGGTTATTACAAATGGTTTGTAGAAGGATTTTCGAGAGTAGCTTATCCAATCACTTACTTACAGAAAAAGGGAAGAGCCTTTAGGTGGACCCTCGAATGTCAAAATTTTTTCGAACAACTTAATCATCTGCTCACCACCGCACCCATTCTAATCATAGTCAATCCTAGTAAAGATTATGTGGTGTGCACAGACGCAAGTAAGGAAGGGGTATGAGGTGTGTTAACGCAAGAAGGGAAAGTAATAGCTTATGAGTCAAGAAATTTAAAAGAGAATGAGTAGAAATATTCCACTTATGATCTATAGTTGGAAACCATCATTTACACTTTAAAATGTGGCGTCATTATCTTATGGGAAGAAAATTTCCATTATTGACAGATCACCACAGTATGACCAATTATTTTAGCCAGCCCATCTTAAATGCTAGGCAAGCATGGTGGGTGGATTCCTTAAGGGATTTTGATTTTGAGATCAAGCATTTGAAAGGAAAATAGAATTGGGTCGTAGACACTTTAATTCAAAAATTGCAATGTCTATATGTGATTTCTTGCAGTGAAGGGAAAATCCCCTTCGAAGAAATGATTAAAAAGGCAACAGAACAAGATACCACATATCAGCAAATAAAACAACAAGTTCAGTACCCAACCAATAAAGAAAAATTGCCAAGCTGTGCTTTGGATGCTGCTGGAATGTTGTATTAGAAGAAAAGGTTGTATAAGCCTAATCAGAATAGCATTAAAAACTTGATTTTGGATGAATATCATAAGAGTCATTATGCTAGACACCGAGGATATCAGAAAATGATCATTGCACTTCGAAAATAATATTATTGGTTGGGTATGAAGAAAGATGTGGCTGGATACTTGCACATTGTTTGGAGTGCCAACAAATTAAAGTAGAACACCAACACCTTGTGGGGTTATTAAAACTACTACCCATTCTGGAATGGATGTGGGAACCATCTCTATGGACTTCATAACGGGTTTTCCTAAGTCAGAAAAATAACGACTCCATCATGGTGGTGGTGGACAAGTTAAGTAAGTCAGCACATTTTATACATGTGCAATCTACTTACAGAGCTATGTAGATCGCCCATGTTTTCATGCGGAATATATTGAAGCTCCATGGGTTACCAAAAACAATAATCTCGGACCGTGATGTAAAATTTACATCGGTATTTTGGAAAAGATTGTTTGAAGAATTAGGGACTCAGCTAAACTTCAGTACAACTTATCACACTCAAACCGACAGACAAACTAAACGACTGAACCAGGTGGTGGAAGACATGTTAAGAGCATATGTAATGCAGCAACCAACCATGTGGGAAGACTATCTGCACTTGGTATAGTTCGTATACAATAATTCCTATCATACATCATTGCAAATGATCCCATTTGAAGTATTATATCGGCAGAAGTGTCGCACACCCTCAAGCTGGGGTGGATCGAAGACAGATTGATGTTAGGTCCCGGAATGTTTAAGGAAATAGAGGAAATGGTTAATAAGGTATGGTCCAATCTAAAGGTAGCTCAGGATAGGAAAAAGGACTTTGCTGATCGGAAAAGGAAGTTCAAGGAGTATTAAGTCAGTGATCATGTGTATGTGAGAAAAAAAAAGCACGCTACAATGGAGCAGGTGCGCTAAGTTGGCAACCCGATTTTGTTGACCTTTTCAAGTCTTGGCAAAAATTGGGCTGGTATCATACCAGCTCACTCTGTTGATTCATATACGAGTCCATAACATTTTTCATGTTTTCGTGTTAAAAAAATATGTTTATGATCCTAAGCATGTAATCAGCTGGCAAGATATACAGGTAAGGAATAGCTCCAATAGATCAATCGAAATGAGTTTTTTTAAAGAAAAAATGATTTAAGATGTTGCATATTTCAGGTCGAGCCAGAAGGATAAATCTTGGTGGAGCCGCTGAACATCCTCGATCGAAGAGAGGTAATACTGTGGAAACGAGCTATTACCCAAGTTAAAGTGCAGTGGTAGCACTTTGGGCCTAATGCGGCGACTTGGGAAGATGAAGAACTCATGAAAACATATTATCCAAGGTTGCTCATGGCCAAAATACATCGGGACGATGTCCAATTTCAAGAGGGGGAGATGTAATGCCGCGGAAAAAAATGTAAATATTTGGTTTACTTTGGTAAATATAAACTGAACCTGATATTACTATCTGTTTGAAATTTAATAGTATTTTTTTATGATGAGAGATAAGAAATGTTTCTTTTAAAAGTTGGTAACTTCTCAAGGAGGACGTTTTCCTCTTAGGGAAAAGACAGTTGCTAGGAGTGCAACCCTAACTACCTCCTCTAACTACAAAAGTTTCTAGAGAACAGGACAAGAGGGGAGGAAAATCTGCGCTGTAGGGACAAGCAAAAAAAGAGAAGGGAGGCTATGTGTGGTGATGATCAGATAGCACTGCACATTATGCAAGTAAATTGTGGAAGACAGTTGTCTAGCAAGTAAGCAAGGGGGGAGATTCTGGTCCTGAAAGATGAATCTCATGGTCGGGCAATTGAGAGGCAGCAGACGTCCTAGGTTCGGGTGAACTTTCAAGAAGATCTTTGCCAACTAGAGAACTAGGTACGTAAAGAAACCTTTGAGGGAAACCCTATTGTGTTAACTTTATCATGTATCATATTTCTGTTAAAAGAGGTGCGGAAGGCTTTCTCTATAGTGAATAATAGAGGAATTTGAGAGGAGAGATGGGATTCCTCTTCTATATAACCTTAGAAATGTATGATTTAGTAGTCTATGAAGAGTTTTATTCTTATTTATGAACGGGAAATAACTGTAAGAGAAGTATGTAGAAAAACTATCCATAAATTAATTGCAAAAAGTTCAAAAAAATATAGGGGACTCAGATTTAGCAAAAGACTGTCCTTGTAGAAGACAACAATCCATATAGTAATTAACAAGAATGACCGTATAAGAGCTCTTTCATTAATTATGCCAAAACAAAAAGAAATGCAGGAAAGATCTAGAGGGTAGATTGAAACCCTCAGAGCACAACCAGCGGAGAGATAATTATGAAAGTATTTAAAGAATATGCAGAGAGGTAAAAGAGTTTCCGCATGCATAACAAATCCAAATCCAAAACCATTTCTTTCCCTACATGTGTGCAGCTATATTAATATATGACAGCAACGCAAAACATGTAGCTACAATTAACATTTGATAGCTCGGCAAATCATGCAGCTATACTAACATATGACATCAGAATGAATCTTGTAGCTATATAAACATGCAAAAGCAAAGCCTTCATGATAAAGTTAGAAAACAACATAACTAGAGCTCCGAGGAGCACAATAAATCATAAGAAAAGACGTGAATGTTGTACGCTCAAAAAGATTAGCAGTACCATAGGGTTATATTTGAAAGCAAATACCAAAATTCATCAAGACCTGCTAAACTTAGACCATCATTAACAGTGCTGGAGATTGCGTACCCAAAATCTCAAAAAACACATAGAACATACATAATAGCATTCCATGGAATAAAAAACTGAGCATTTAAGTACACAGTAAAAACCATAGGAATTTTTATAACTCAAGGAACCCTGAAAGGGTTAGAACATTAAAGAATAAGGAGAAGCTGCAACGCTTAGGAAAATTTGGCATGCATTTTAAAACTTAACATATACACGGGTCTCAAGGACCCTAACAGAAAACTAGAAAAAATATACAAAATTGTGCTTAGCAAAATGATAAACTAGAGTAAGCTACAATGGGATTCAACCCAGGATTTATATCTAGAACTGTTCCTTTTTTTAAATGAATGAAATATACAGCATATCAACAAATTAAAGAGCAAGCCCGAGGGCATATCAAATCTGACAACGCACCAAGATAACCAAGGCTAATGTTCTGAGAGATAATTCCGAGAAACAAATTCCATTAACCCTGAAAAGAGTAGAGTAAACCCTGACTGGCGTATAGAATTCGCCACCAATCTGATACAATAATAAAATAGGAGTCATAAAGACTTGGGGCTAGAGGGCCTTTAAAAATAAATTGGAAGAACCCCTTCCTTTCAACAACCCAGAATGGGCATATTTCAATAGATCTAGAAGTCGAAAAGCTTTAGGAGAAGAATTCCATGAAACATACTTGTTAGCTGGTGCAGAAGAGATAGAACCTAGAAAACCTAAGAAGCATCGTTCAGAACCTCCAGTGATTTTTGGAGGGCGGAAACATGACCCCTCAACCAAAAACAAAGGAAATCAAAGAAAACTATTAGAGATTTGGACAGAAAACATAAAGATAACCTCAAAAGAGAAAAGATCAAAGAATTTAAGAACTTGCATTTATAAACTCTCACTAGAAGATGACTGCCTGAAAATAACCAGGTTGATTACAGTACAAAGTGCGGTGATGTCCGTAGACCATCTAGATTCATTCAGCGTGAAGGAGTTTTGGACGATTCGGTGCCAAGGAGAAGAGACGGAGCTGAAACAAATCTTGAGCAAATGGTTTGGGAGACTTCATGCTACTGGATAAACAAGGGTGGAGTACATCGAACCAGCACAGCCGTTAGATGGGCAAAGATGCATTCACACCATCGATGAGGGGAGAATCTCGAGGGGCGTGAAGTTAGAGTGTACTCTGGCCATACCCCATCATGTGAGAGAACCAGTGGTAAATAAATTCCCCAGCAAGATGTTAAGAGTAGGCAGCACCAGCATTAAAGCGGTCATCAAACAAAACATCTATGAGAAAGTTTTTCTGACAACTCAAAACAAAACTCTTTGATATTTCCAAAATGGCGTATGTGATATTTGAAAGTTATGTAAGGTCAATATGTAATATTTAATATGCACGTTTCAAGTTGAATACGGTTTGACAAATATGTAAAAATAAATAAAAACTATTAGGGTAAGTTTATATCATGTAGGTGGGTACATTACAATTACAAAGTATGCTCATTGTGAAATAGGCATCCAAATAGAATAAACAACTCTGAAAAGATATGAAAATAAAACATATGATTCATGGAGATTAGTGACCATTCTATTTATAAAATAATAGAGATTCTTGAATAATATCAATGAAATACACCAATTGAATTTACAACTACCTTTCTTTAATATTTGTAAAAAAATCATCAACTACTGATTAGATTATATTTATATTTATAATTCTAATTAAAAATATAGCATTAGAAAAATATGCCCATTATTAAATAGGTATCCAAATAAACTAAACAACCCTAAAAAAATGAAAATAAAACATATGATTCACAAAGATTTTAACCACTATATTTATAAAATATTAAAGATTACTTCTTGAATAGTATCACGGATGACTTTTTATCTACTCAATTATTTAATCTTATCACTTACAGAGATACGATGCTTTACTAGCCAATAAACTAGCCCACAAAAATACAATATTTTACTACCAATTAAACTAACCCTCGGAACCAAGACCAAGAGTACATTCAAAAGCTAACCCTTAGAACCAGGACCAGGAGGACCTTCAGAAGCACAAGGAAAAAGAGTAATATCATGACAGAAGCACAAGGAAACAAGAGTAATTACATTAGTATTATATTTTGTCTTTAAGAGTAAGGTTATTAAGACACAGTTGCCTTCTACATAATTATCTTTTCATTGTAGATTTTATTCAACCAATCTATAGTGGTATTAGAAGGCCAATGAAGAATTAAACTCCCCGAGTTATTGAGTACGTGGAAGCGCTGAGACTGGAAGGGTGAGTGGGTGTTGTTTCAAGTTATAAAGCACTACTTCTGGATGATACAATCCATATCCAAGTTGTTATAATTCTCTCCTAAGAGAAACAAACCCCATATGTTCCGTTTTTACTAATTTTAAAGTACCTAAATTTATCTGAATCCCTGCTAATAATTTATTTTGTTGTTACAATTTTTTTCACATAAATTTTTAGCCAAACGTCACAATTTAGTTTAGAAAGTAATGGAAATTTCAGTAAAATTGTTTGAGAAATTTAAAATTGAAAAATCCAAATTATAGCCCTCAAGCTTCAAAATTTTAAATATTTCAAAATTTTTTAATAATTTTTTAATAATTTTTAATAATGTTGAATTCATTTTCACCTTCTAAAAAAAAACTACGAATATTTAATATTTTTACTAAATTCCAAAAAAATTAGCTATCCCATAAAATTGGTAACCTGGATAGACAACGTCCTTTTTTTTCCATCAAATTACAACAAAACCCGTGTACTTTATTTTGTAATTTCATTCAATTTGTTGATTCAAAGTTCACTTGGATGACTGGACTGCTAGAGTTGGGCTTCACTGCAATTTTTGAAAATTTTCAAAGAATTTGTACAAGTGAATTTAAAATCTTGACAATGGTAACACAGATTTCTAAAAACCTCATTTATATCAAATCATTCTTAAAATGTTCACATTTATCTAAAAAACATTCTTAAAATCTTCACAGTTACAAATTTTAATTATATCAAAATCACTCTTACATTATTTTAAGCAAAATTATATAATAGTTAAACTACTCTATTTGAAAAATAGTCATCCTAGTCTCTTTAAAGGAGGAAACATTCGAAGGCTCTTTACATCTGAATTAAATATTGTATTTAAAATATAGAAATAGATGTAAGGCTCTTCACCTAAACCCAAATCCAAGCACTAGGTTAAATATTATTTCGTGGCTATCAATAATGTATATGAATTACAGTTCTTCCTCCAACACATGTTGGATACAATGGTACCTTAAGTCAATGTGCTTGGTTTTTGAATGAAATGCTAGGTTTTTTTCCAAGTGAATGACACTTTTACTATCACAATATAACACATACTTGTCCTGCTTTATTTCTATCTCTCCTAGTAATTGCTGCATTCACAACATCTCTTTACAAGCTTCTGTTGTTGCTATGTACTCTGCTTCTATTGTAGAGAGAGCTACTATTCTTTGTATCCTAGTCACCCAATGGAATTTCTGGTATTCATATCTCTAGCCACATCCACATCTATAAATCCTTCAAGCACAGTCTCATCATGACGAAAACATAAACAATAATGACTAGTACCCTTGAGATACCACACACAGTCTCATCATGACCAAAACATAAACAATAATGACTAGTACCCTTGAGATACCTCAAAATCCATTTTACTGCTTGCCAATGTTGTTTTTCTAAATTGGCAAGGAACCTGCTCACTACTACCACTAAATATGCAATGTTTGGTCATGTGCCTACCATGGCATAGATCAAACTCCCAACTTCTGAAGCATAAGGAATCTTGCTCATCTCTTCTTTCCCCTTGTCATTACTAGGACATAATTCAGTACTGAGCTTGAAGTGGGCTAGAAGGGGTGTACCAACTGGTTTGGCATCTTTCATATTAAACATGTTAAGCAACTTCTTAATATATTTTTCTTGTGACAGCCACAACCTTTTGTTTTTGCTTTCACGGATAATTCGCATGCCCAATATCTGTTGTGCTGGTCCAAAATCCTTCATTGCAAATTTTCTACCCAAATCTTTCTTCAACCTATTGATCTTATTCTTATCATGCCCAACAATCAACATGTCATCCACATATAACAGTAATATGATATACTTTCCTTGATCATACCTCTTGATACAGACACAATGGTCAGCTTCCAACCTCTGAAAACCATGTTCCAACATGAGTGAATCAAATTTCTTGTACCATTGTTGAGGTGCCTGTTTCAACCCATAGAGACTCTTCCTCAACCTACAAATAAGGCCTTCTTTGCCTTTTTCTATGAAGCCTTCTGGCTGGTCCATAAAAATTTCTTTCTTCAATTCACCATGAAGGAATGCATTTTTACATCTAACTATTCATATTCTAGGTCTAAAGTAGTAACTAGACCAAGAATGACTGTAATGGATAACATTTTAACAAGTAGTGAGAAAATTTCAATAAAGCCAGTAGCTTCTTTTTGGGCAAAACCTTTCACCACCAGCCTTGTTTTATACCTTTCCTTCTTTTTGTCACCTTCATGCTTAATATTTTATACCCATTTATTTTGTAGATACTTTCTACCTTTTGGGTGGTTTACCAACTCCCAAGTTTTATTTTCCTACAAAGAGTTCATTTCTTCTTCCATTCTTTACTATGCTCGACTTTACAAGCTTCTTGAAAACAATTAGGTTCACCTTCGTCAGTCGACAAAATATAGTTTGAAGGAGGATACCTTTGTGAAGGCTTATGAGGCCTAGAAAATCTATGAACTAACTGTGGTGGTGCATTATCAGGTTGAATCTCCTGTAAAGGTTCCTGCAAGATTCCTTCTTCTTGGTGTTCATCATTTTCCACTTGTTTTTCTTCGTTCTCTTGAATTTGCAGTTCATTTTCTTGTATTGGTGGTATGTTTTCCTACTGCTCTTCAAACCTGTCAATAACCTCCTTGACCTCCAACTCACCTACAGTCCCCTTGAAAATTTCTGACTCATTAAATATAACATCTCTGCTTCTAATAATTTTATGTTGGACTAGATCCCATATACGCTAAGCAAAATCTTCATCCACATATCCCAAAAAAATGCATTTCATAGATTTATCATCTAGCTTAGTTCTATTTTCTTTGGGAATATTTACAAATGCTTCACATCCAAATATTTTCAAGTGAGAATAATTCAAATTCTTACCAGTCCCAACTTCTTCAGGGATACTAGCATCCAACATTGTAGTTGGAGATCTATTTATGAGGTAGCAAGTGGTCCTGACTGTTTCAACCCAAGAATTCTTCTCCAAACCAGATTTGGACAACATACTTTGCACCTTTTCCATAATGGTGTGATTCATCCTTTCTGTAACACCATTCTATTGAGGAGTATGAGGCACAATCTTCTCATGATTTATGCCAAACTTGTTACAATATTCCTTAAATGCATTTGAGCAATATTCTACACCATTATCTGTTCTTAAACACTTTAGTGATTTGTTAGTCTCTCTTTCAATAGCAACATGGAACTTTTGAAATATTCCAAACACTTCACTTTTATTTTTCATAGGATATGAGAAAACCTTCCTAGATGCATCATCTATAAATGTTACAAAATATGATGTTCCTCCTAATGATTTTATGTTAACAGGCCCAAACACATCTAAATGTATTAATTCTAACACATTTTTCTTTCTGTCATGGCCAGCTCTAAGGAATGAAACCCTTCTTTGTCTACCATATACAAATTTTTACCAAGAAGGATTTTTAAGCCCTTCTCGCTCGTGTGACCCAAACGCTTATGCCACAAATATGTTGAATTTCCTTCTTTTGTGAAATCAACCAAATCTGATAGTCCTATTAGTCTCTTCAATGTGTATAATGTTTCTGTCTTGGGTCCTTTGGCTACGACCAATGCACCTTTTCTAATTTTCCAGCCTCCTTTGCCAAAGCTTGTCGAATAGCCTTTATCATCTAGTTGTCCCATAGAGATTAAACTCATGTGCATTTTTGGTACATGCCTGAACTGTTTCAACAATATATCTTGTCCATCTTTCATCTTGATCTGGACATCTCCCACTCCAACAATACTACACAAATGATGATTCCCCCAATGAACTCTACCGTAATCCCCATGATTATCTGAAACATAACTATATTTGCATGGGGTTACATGGTGAGATGGCCCAGAGTCAAGGATCCAATCAAAGCTACTACTAGATTTATATACACATGCACCCTCTACTGAAATAGTAAACAACACATCACCATCTGTGGCTACAACAATAGTCTCACCTTCATTTTTGTTGGATGACTTGTGATTTGTATTAGATGGTGTTTTATCCTTTTGTCCTTTCTTCCAGAATCGATATTCTTTCTTCATGTGCCTGGTTTTACCACAATGAAAGTAGATGATCCTTCCTCTCCTTGATTTTGATCAACCTCTTGATCTTGATCACCCTTGCCAGCCTATACCCATTCTCCTACCATGATCAACTAGAGCTAGAGCCTCTCCTCCCCGGTTTTCCACAATTGACTTGCGTCGTAGCTCCTCATTCATTAAACTGCTGCTAACATCATCAAACTTTAGGGTACCTGTAGTTGTTGAAGTGCTAAATTTTCCCAGCTGTCTAGCATAAAGCACATTAGCAAAATAGCTCCAATTTGATCATCTAAAATGATTTGAATAGAAGCAAGTTGATTAGTAATAATATTAAATGCATTCAAGTGCTCAGCAATTGAAGAACCCTCCTTCATATTGAGATTATAAAGCTTCTTCACCAAGAACACTTTGTTTGATGTTGTGTTCTTCTCATATAGATCATGGAGCTTCTTCCATAATCCTTCAACCGTCTTTTCTTCGGACACATTGAAATAAAAACTATTTGCTAAATATTGGCAGATTGTTGCAATGCCTTTCTATATAGCTTGTTCCACTCTTCATTTATCATCAATGAGGGTTTCTTTGTTGTGTCCTCAATCGGCAAATATTGATCCCTTAAAATCAGTATATCCTCCATCTATGATTCCCACGGGGAAAAATTAGCCCCACTCAAATTCTCCATATCTGTAACTGTTGTCTCCATTTTCAATCAAACTCACGCCCAAAAGCACAAAAACTCCACTTAAAAATAAAACTTTAATTATTACTCTTTCAAATTTAGTAATAATGACCTTCCTCCTTTTAAAAGACCCTTTTAAAAATTCATACTGCCTTTCTTAAAATATACGTTTCAAAATTCAAACATATAATTATGTATGTTTCATAATAAATATAAAAACATATATAGTGTTTTAACCTTTTCACATTTCACACATACATATGTTGTTTTGAAAAAAAAAATTTCACGTATACGTGCAAGCTAGATGTGAAAAAAACTTATGAAAACCACGTTCCAAACTCCACAGTTCTCCACGTTTCAAACTCTAGCAACACATTTCAACATAGATCCATGACCTTGTTTTTCTTGTAGCAACTGTATTCTAGTTCGAATATTCCTCCGCTAATTCCTGGACATATCCCTTTAGTAGACTATCTTCTTTGCAGCGATTTCTGATTTTTTGGGCAGATCCTTCAACAGCTCCAGAGGTAACAGCCAATGTTTTAACGAACATTGCCAGAGCAAGGCGATGGCGCTAAGCAGCTTGTAGAGTCGATATTCGAACCTAGCTCTGATACTAGTTGTTAAATCATACATACATAATACACACCAGATTCATACTTAGAGACTTAGATGGCAATAGAAGAGAATAATTCATAGAGATAGACAAATCGATAAATAACAAGATTGCTCAGTCTGAAAACCCAAAATAGATAAAACAATCACTGGAGAATAGAATTCACCTTGCATTACATAACACGCTTGAGCCTTGGCTTGCTTTCCTTGGCAAGAGAAATTACAAATTTATAGAGGGAAAAAAAGGATCTAGAATCTTATATGTGATTTAGATGGAGATCTGGAATGATCTTGAAACTAATGGCGGTGTAGAAAGATCTAAAATCCTGGAGATCTAGAAAGATCTGATCTAAAAGGATCTAGAATCCTGTGTGAATTTAGCTTCACACTTAACATATCAATCATGTAAACGAATTGCAACTCTACTTATATTTAGTGTAAATGTTTCTTTTTCTTTATTCCTTGAGTTTTTTTTCCATAAATTTTGGATGAAATTATTATTTTTTCCAAAACATATTTTTATTAAAAATGATTTTTAATAAAAATTAATCATTTTT
>APFE031382421.1:175603-193936 GCA_000404065.3 Pinus taeda | reverse complement strand
ATTAAATGAAAAGATAATTTATTAAAAATAGTTGTATTGGTATACATTTAAATTCAAAATCAACCTAACAAATTCATTTGGCTCAACCAATTTCAGTTGCATTTGCATAAATTTGAATTTAAAATTAACTCATCAAATTCATTTTGCTCAATCAATTTCAGAATCTTTATACTCTACATTTTAGAATAGCTTGGTCATTATGACCTCACATTTTACTTAATCAAATCACCATCTTATATAATACACCTCACACTTTACTTAATCAAATTACACCATCTTATATAATATTGTCAATGACTTGGAAATAACATTTGCATCTGTATATATGTAGATTTGATTTGTTAATCTCCTTATTTTGAATTTGTTGGATTTCATAGGCACTATATATGTTCCTTATTTTGAATTTGTTGGATTTCATAAGCACTATATATGTGGGATGTAATTTGGTTTTGAATGAGAAGATACAAATTATTTTGTGTGTGATCTATGTACCATGGCTTCTCTTTCAATTTCTTTGTTGGTATCAAAGCCTATTCTAGCTTAATTCCCTCATGGGAAGGCCAGGATGATGTGGGAGGCATGAGAGCTAATCCTTTGTACATATGTAGAATTAGAATAACATTGTGTTTGTTTTTTGTTGCGTGTATGACTGCGTGTGGGGTTTGTTAAAGAGTATTGTTGCGTGTAAAGAAGCCACCTACAACAAGCTTACTTTGACTGCATAACATCTTCATGAGGTCCCAACATTCGCTTTGTCCAGCTCTCTCATGTGGAAATTGAAGAAGATTAGGCATCGAACATGAAGGTGGAAACCCTAGTCAAGCTTGGCATACGTCTGGAGGAAGAACTTGTTGTTTAACCCTGGTATATGGTGCTTTGTCTCAACAGCTCATGCTGAAGGGTGTGAAGGAATTGCTATGACCTTAAGCCTGAAGTCGACGACAATTGAGTGAAACAAATCACTGAGGGGAGACTGGATGGGGGTGTATTTGAATGCAAAAGAGCTTGCATTGAATTTCATGCAATCACATCTCTAAGCATGCATTGAGAGTCACTATTGTGTTGATGGAGATGTAAGGCCCTTTCTTATTGGTTGGAACTGCAATGTTGTATTTTATTAGTGCAAGCCATTGTATTTGTGGAAGACAGGCCATGTGTGGAGGAGAAGTTGGTCATCCATCTTTTCGATCTCATGGAAGAGTCAAGCCTAGCCATTGCTTGTTTGAAGAGCTCGTTGAAGAAGATTGTCCTTCCTTGTTGAAGCATGTCAAGCATTATTTTTGTATCTACAAATCTTGTCATTTATGAATCAAGCAGGAGGAGAATGGTGCGTGTGGAAATCCTTAGTCGAGGTGAAATGAAATATGTTTTAAATTTAACTTAGAGTTTTTATTTTAGACATATTGAGTCTGGTCAACTCAATAGGTGAGTTCAAGTTTGTTAGAATTTATCACTCTAACAATTGGCTTATGAAGAAGAGAAACTCCAAGATAAGGTGAACCAAGATGAAACATTAAGACACTTATCTATGACCAACCATTGGCTTGTGCTAGGGAGCGATGAGGAGACTTGTTTATGCTCGGATGACAGAGGCCCTAGTTTCATGATCATTGGTCTTGTGAGATTTTTTAGTTTCTTTGTTAAGTAGTTTTTCATTATGTCTGTAAAAGGTACAAAACCAATTATTGAACAGTGTTGCACAATTCAAATTAGTGGTTCTTGACACTGGGAAACCCTCAAACACATCACTAGTTTGATTATATTTGTATAATGTTACAGTTTGTTGTTCTTGGCACTCAAAAACCTTTTAATAACGACTATAAGTTATAGTATGAGATCCTTGTGTATTAGACATGTCAAGTTGTATGATGAAGCTTTGAACACATTCAGTACCCAAACTGCCTTCCTAGAAATTAACGAATAGTCGAAAGAAAAATATCTGACAAATGGTGGTAGGTCCATAGAGTGGTTCATTACTTGACAACTTTAATTGTCGAAGCCCCGACGAGCCGAGTCTATCAATATTATTGATCGCACAAGTTCATAAACGATGGTCAGAGACAATTGTACCTTGAATGAGTTAAGTGGGAAGCTCAAATATTGTGGTGGAGAAAGAGCATTGTCCATGACATTTCAGAGTGGGTAGAAGTGTCAGTGAAGACCATATCAGACAAATGTTACTTATTTGTGAAATGTAATTTTTTATTCATGTAATGTTAATTTTGTAATTCAATTGTTAATGGAGGGACTTGGAAATAACACTTAAATTAGTATATATGTATATTTGGTTTGTTGGTTGGTTGAGTTGTTGAGATATTTTCTCAACAAGCAATCTCCTTGTTTAGAATCTGTTGGATCTCATAAGCACTATATATGTGGAATGTAATTTGGTTTTGAATGAGAATATATGAATTAATTTGTGTGTGATCTATGTAACATGGCTGCTCTTTCAATTTATTTTTCAATGATGGTATGTAAATGACATACGGTGTGTTATCACAAAATCTAACCCTGATAGGCTGTTGATCAAGTAGACTTTGAGTAACTCTTTCAAACCAATTTTTTGGTGGAGGCTTAGCCTCCTCAACCTGAGAGGGCTCTCTCAATAGGTTTAAGATTTTTGATTAATGATTAGATGGCTAACTCTAGGAACAAAATGGATAAATGTATAATTGTTTGATTGGTTGAATCAAAGATTAGCAGACATCTATTGGGCTATGGAGTCAAGATAGTCTTCAATAAAACAACATGATTAGCAAAACATGGAAGTCAATGCACTTAGAGTTTAGGTTTATAAATGGAACAGTAACATAGTGAATCAACACAATTTACAAACATGTGAAGGAAGTTAGAGCTTTTTCCAATGAATTCTAAGTATCAGAAGCTCATACCACTGCAAATAAATAATTGAAAAAAGGTCGTAAGAACATCAACACATAAACTCCTTGTGAATCTTGAGTAGTCAAATTGATCTCTGTATTATGTTTGAAAAACCACAGTTTCTTACAATAACACAAATTTCTTTTGCTAATGAAACAACAAACCCTGAGGAATTCAATTCTCAAGCTTTATATAGAGTTTTACAACCTTGGATACTATGATCCATCTTTAGGGGAATTCGAATTCCTAATTTTGACACCTATCTATTCATAAAACAAAATACTTAATTACAACTTGACAACTAGTTATCTTTAAGAGTCCTAATACAAATAGGAGTGAAACTCCTAAAACATGCTTTTAACAACCTTATCTATGACTTCAATACATTCTTTAATCAGCTGCCAACCCATGTCTTCGAGCTTGATGTCCACAGTGTTGTTACAAAACCTGTTGAATCATGACCTAACTGTCCTGAAAACTAGGAGATAGAGTTCCTCCTTTTAAGGCACTTAATCTTTTATGCTTATCTTCGAGCAGTTTTACTGGTGTATATGTGGCATGCATTAATAAACCATTAAATAATTCTTTGAACTTTGCTTTCTACTTTACTACCATCTAAAACTTCATATATGATCCCATGTTTACCAGCAGCTTCAAAATTTGAAATTAATCAGACCTTACCTCTAAAAAGCATCTATAAGTGCTAAATGATCATCTTCAGCAGTTTCGTAGTGCGCTACGAAACTGTTGTGTATGTTCTTTTTTCAACACGGCCTTCAAAAATTTGTATTTTGGGAGTTTTTCATAATTCCATGAAGACTGATATGATCAACCAAAAATCAAAACCACTTACCCTCATAAGATGTTCTTCTTCACATCTGTCCTTCCTTTTATATGCCAAAACTCTTTTTATGTGCCAAAACTATTTTAAGATATATCCTTCACTGCCCCTTTTCATCACCCTATTTCATTATTGTTGTAGACCATTTTCCAAATTTGGTTAATTGTATTTCTAGGTCTTCAATTTGTCTCTTCAATCCTCCCGTTAGTAGCTCTCAACTGAGCATTAATCATCCTTACAAATCTGGCTTCTTTGATTGCAGGAATAGTCCAGGTAAATTATTGAGTTTCACTATTTACTATTTCTGGTTTGGAAACTTTTTCAACGTCCCAGAGAGCCTTCATCCTTTTGAAATCTGTCCTTTCAGCAGCATTCCCTCTTGCTCTCACTCTTAGTCTACAAATTTCATTATTAGCAGCTTTTAACCTTTCTTCCATTACCTTGTAACTGGCTTTTTCTGTTTGAGTGGCAAGAACTGTGTTTTTATCCCCTTTAGGTCTTGGAGATGGAAAATCTATCAATTATTCTTGAACAACGAAGGCTTCTTCTTTTCTTCTCAACTCAATATTGGACTCCTGCATCTTCTTGGATTGCCTGGTTAAGGGTTTTCTGGGTTTGAAAACAAATGTTGTAACATCATCCTCAAATTCCAATTTCTTGGAGGGTTTCATTTTCTTCGACTTTCCTTGATCAAATTTAATCATGTATGCTTGTACCAAAGGGGATTCTGCAATATCAATGGCTTTTAAAATATCATTTAAATCACCCTTCAAGCTTGAACCTTCTCCCGAGATCACTGTTTTACCTTTCCCCTTTGCAATTTGACTTCTAGTCAATCTCCTTTGAACTGATTTGTTGGTTGATTGTTCTTGTGTCATTCCATTAACCTCATATATATTTTCCTTTGTAGATTTAGGAGTTTGAAGAATGACTACTGGTGTTTTTATTACTTTCTCTTTCACCTGCTTCCTAGGTTTCAACTTAACATACCTTTTTGCCTTGGACATTAAGACTTGCTGGTTTCTGCGGATGGAGTTCCTTTAACCCTAGGGCTAATGTCTACACCTTGTTTTTCTACTCCAAAATCACATAAAACAAAAACGAAGATCATCCTTTGTTGATCCTTTTGAGTTCATGTAAAACTATCAGTTTAATTAGACCATGATGAAGCAAGGAAGTTTCACATCCTTGAGATTTCAATTGTACTTTATCTGCCATCTTAGCTACACTTTGAAATAAGAAGTAAGGCAAATCTAAAGAAATCATGCCAGTAAAATGTAACAGAAGTTTAAAATGATATGAATAAACCTTTTGATATTTGCCTTCACAAGTAAAATAACATTGAATATTGAAGATCAAGTTGGCATAGATGTCCTTGATGTAGTCTCTGGGAATTGCATTGGTTAAGTCGGTTTCCACAAACTCTAGCTTTAGAAACACCTTACATGGTTCCATGTCGAATCTGAACCATGTATCTTGTCCCCTAGGAATTTCTGTCACCAAAGCTATGACCTATGGAGAAATTTGCAAGTTCAGCATTCCGACCTTTCTGCTTGAGCCAGTGAAATGTAGTGAAAACTCATTTGTCACCTGAGTATGTCCTCCCTACAATTTCTTACAAAACTTCCAACATCCTGCTTTCTTGAAGGCTTCTACTACTGATTTGTCTCTGACTAAGACCTCGTTACTTTCAGGGTCTGTCCTTAAACAATGACCAGACCTGTGAAGTTTCCTCTCCTCTGTCATCTTTCCTTCTGAATTCCTGTAACAAAACCGGCCTCGCTTGAAATTATGTTGATCAGCGTCGCTTGCCAATGGTGGTCGACCTTGCCTGAATTGTGGATGAGGAAGACCTTGGTGAAAAATTACCAAAGCTTACTGTTCAAAAACAATTCTGTTTGAGGGTTTGCATGCAAACTAAAATGATGAGACTAGCCATCCCTTTCGAATTTGAAATTATCTTTCATAATGAGCCCTAAATTTGAAATGATGAGTTTAAATGGTGGCATGCTTAAGGATTGACTCCTAGCTGACACCTAATAATGAAAATTTTAACGAAATATTAATGGATTGATGTTTGACAAGACTGTTCTATGAATCCATGCTTTCGTAGTGCATAGGGAAAAGCGCTATGAAAAGAGCAGCGTTTTTGTAGCGGAAAACATACATTTTACACTATTTGCACTACGAAAACGTGGTTTCGGGGCTAATTCCAAAAATTTTCAAAATGGCTTAAGCTATGAGTTTCTAAAAAGAATGTAAGACTCATGAAACATGGAAAAAGGATGTTAGACTTTATTTGGATATGAAAAATGAAACCTTTGAGACTCCTAACCTATCACCTACCATTAAAATAGGGTGACTTGACACTAATCTAAAGACCAATGACTAGGAACTATGTACCCTATTTGGTGATAACACGGTGGGTATTTGGATATAAGGGAAAGTTAGTGGATTCTTAAACTTTTTTTTTTCCCTAAACAAGGGGAAATTTTGGGTGATTTGATTTAAAATTAAGATGGTGGAAGAAGAAAGTTGTTTTAAATTTATTTATTAAATTTGAAAACAAAATATTTATAAAAACAATTATTTAAAATTATTTTAAATTATTTTGTATTTAGTTTATATAATTAAAGTATAGAATTGTAAATTTTTTATATTTATAAGTAGGAATAATATATTTGTTAATATTTAAGGTAGTTTAACAATAAGGCTTGAATTTATTGCAATAATATATTTGATATGAGTTTAAAATGTCATATGTGGGAATTGAATCTCAAAAAATAAGTGCAATTGAAAAAGTCTTGACAATGTTTATCCATATGAGCAAAAGCATTATGCACCACTATCACTCTATTGTAGGAACTGAACCTGGGTGGAAAGAATAACAATCATTTCTCTTACACACAAAAATAAACCCAATTGAAAAAATAAAAAAATTTATACATATGAGTGGAGAATATTTTATACCACTACCACTATGTATATCATGCATTTATTAAAAAAAATTCACACATAGTTGAAACACTTTGTCGATCAATTTAATTTCTTAAAGTATTTGACATTAAATTATTAAACAAGATGTTTGTAAACTTCCAGATACTACACTGTATGCACATAGGTCAAATTATTGATGGACTTCTACCCTATCACTTGTTGATAACATCTGAAACAAAACCAACTAAAAGTAAACTTGTAGGGAACTTGTTCTCTGGACAATAAACTTAAGAAAGATTGTTGGAGGGATTTTATGAGACAATCTTATTACACAAAATAACTATTGCATTCATATCTCATTCAAGCGACCTCGAAGTAAGCCTCGGATTTAGGTTCACTATGAGGGTAAAATCCACAAGAAAAGGTAGGGAAAGGGAAATGATTGATCTAGATTGGATCATTATATTATTTTCCATCCATGTCAATGCCTTCAGAATGGAGAAAGTGAAGGCAACACTTCACAGGACCATTTTTACCGATGAGACCCAGTTTAGAAAATTGGTGTCTAAAACCTTTGAAGAGATGTTTGAGGCATTAAACGACATTTTTTTGGGTAAAAATTTGTTGCATTAGTGCCGCAATTCTTTTTGCTATTCTACACACATGAACCTTTCCGATGGAGAAATAATTACTTTAATTGGAGTCTATATGAAAAAGTTATGCCGCTCAAAATTTGGCCTTCCTATTTTGACCACCATTTAAGAGGATGCCATGTTAGCCCCCGTTATTAATGGAAAAGGGCTAGTCGTGTGATCATGATGAAGAAGGCTCTAGAAGAGCCAATATTGTCATTCTAGTTATGATTTAAAAAGGTGAAACCTAACCACTAGTAGGCTATCAATTTGGTTTATAATCAAGCACAAGGGCTTCACTTAATGAATCTCTGACATATCATATGCATTCATGGCATACTAAACGATACCCTTCATTTGACTGCATAATGGAAAATACCACTAAAAAACACATTATTTAACCCCTTACCAATATGAACCAAATACACCTTCCCAATTAAAAAAAACCATACTTTCACTAGATATTGTAGCAACCAATTTTTCATTAACATTTTTTATACCCCTTTATATTTTTTCATTAACTTTGAGCTCCATTTTTTATACCTTCCAATATAAAAACCCTTTACCGCCTATTATATGCTTAATATATTATGTCATTTTTTTCTCAATATATATCCCCCAATATGAACACATGTGGTATGATATTTCTCCCCCAGTGAAACCCCCTTATAACCAAGCCACTAGGAGGAAGAGGGGTTCCATTCTTTTCGAGTGCATTTTCTTGCATGGACGAGCAAAGTAGTTGGGAGAGATAGGAATAGAGCACACAAAGAAGATTTGTGCACTATAGTAGCCCACAAGCCACAAACCTTACGTATGTGTACTTGTAGCCTTTTTCTATTTGTAGAAAGAGAGAATAACAACCTCACCTTCCAGTTGGTTTTTCTTGCAAAAGGTTTTCCCAGTATATATCTTGCGTCCATTATGGTTTGTGAGTTCTTATTTTAGTATTCTTTTTTTTGCATGTTTATAATTTGCATGCATATGAAATAAACGATAATTAAAAAATAGGAAAACCTAAGGAGAAATAAACCCTCATAATCTAGTTTTTTAATTTTCTAATATATTTTAGTAAATTCGTTGGGCCGAACTATCTAGTGGAATATCCACATCATTTTTTAGATCATATTGGTATTAGAAGAAGGTTTCTTTGAGTATATTGTGGATATTTTCTGGGGAGTTAGATTGGCTAAGCCAAAATTCATAAAACCCTAGTCATTGTTGATGATAACCCTCCTAATCCTGTAGAGTGGAGGTGTTTGCAGAAAGAAGTAAAAGTTGCATATATAAAATGTAATGTGAATCTCCTTGGTTTCCCCGAATAATAAGCTTGAGCTATTGGGAGAAGATGGAGGTTCTAATATAGAGTTCCAATTAGAGGGGAGATCAAGAGATCAAGAAGAAACTGAGAAGGAGGTGAAGAAAGAACGCAAAAATGATCAATGTAGCTTGAGTGTCATGAACCATTCACATTTGTTGGAAACTAGATCACTACTGAGGGGGGCGGTGAATCAATAATGTGAGCACTTATACAATTTTTCTCCAATTATTTAATCTTTAACATGTTTAAATTGAAACACATAATTAGATATTAGTGCATCACAAATAAACATGCAGCCATAAAATCAATCAACACATAAACACAAGTGTTTCTGGTGGAAAACCCATCTCAGGAAAAAAACCACCCCGTTGTTGTTGCACTGTTCAATTCTTTCATTAAATATCAAGCAAATTATACATGGATCAACTCACTCCCATGAGCCTTGAAGACTTACTTCTTTCACAATATGTTGGCACTATCAGGCAGGAAATTGTTTGTCTCACAGATCTACAGACTACCATTCGTTGAAAGCCACCACAATCAACAATCCTCGCTCGGTTTCTCTTGAACTAAACATTTGACTCTATGGGATCCAATTTCCTGATCACCACCATGCCCAATGAGCCTCGCCCAATTTCTATCAAACTATCCAACCACCATTAGATGGAGAAATCTCTTCCATCTACTGAATTCTCCAACTCACTGTATACTCAAAGCCTCCATGTCTTCACTACTTCCATGTGAGCCTCCTTTAATCTATTTTCAAAATGGACACTGAAAACTTGCTCAACTTGAGCACTGCTACACCATAACATCAAATCTCTAATAAATTTGCAACTCTAGCTTCCATCAAAACCTCCATACAAAATCTCCACACAAACAGCAAAGAAATCTCCTCAATCACTTCTCCAAACCACACATCAACAACTTGCTCACTGCACAATGTTATGGCTAAAACATACTTCAGCTCATTGTTTCTACTGTTGCAAACTACTTTAGAAATTTTGCACTAGAAAAACATACAACTTGTAGGCTCTTCTCCAAGCTCTCACACACACCACTCAACTAGACAAATAATCAACTCGAAATGAGCTTCCTCCAATATGTAGATGAACTCAAGTGCTCAACTCAATAATTACTCAGAACTACTGAGCTCAACAATCATGTTCACATGCTTGATTTAGACCGGATTTTAGCTCATTGACCCAATCAACCATTAACTCCACTAGCCCTTTTGATCTTTTTAGCTTTCATCACTTACTAGAGGTCCCACAAAATTTTCCGACCATAAACCAAAAATTTCTAATTAAGGAAGTCGTCACAATGCAAGGAATGTGGAGCTAAACTTGAAAAAATCCATGTACGCTCCCATAACACATTGTGCATGCATCTAAGGCCTTGGGTGCTCCCTTGAGCTAGTCATGCATGCGTCTAGAGACTTCGAGATGCTCCCATAGCCTTTTGTGCATGCGTCCAGGTAGATAACCTTCCTTTTCTCTCAATCTAGACTGGATTTTAAAAAAATGTTTGATGGGAAGCTAATTTGGTCTGTTCTACACAAAACCCATGTCTTGGAATTTTGATATTCATCTTCATTTTCCCAAAAAATCGAAGCTAAAACTTCTACTTATATCCAAACACCGTACTCAACAATTGGGCCTAAAACTCAAGTAAAACATTTGTTCTTCAATCTAGAACCTCTGCCACCTGATCCATCATCTTCCTCTACTCTTGTACACTCCTCCAAGCCTCTACAACAAGTTTGAAACTGATGAATAAGAAAGTAACAACTCTATGACATGCTAGACCTATTCTGCCAACTTTAGGACCAAGACCAACACCTCTAGCTCCTCAAGAAGAAACCTTATCAACTCTAACACCTGCAACATCATCTCCAATATCTGTAGTAGCGTCACCAACTCTTGCAACATCAAAAACATGCCATACAACTTCCTCCAATACTGGTGGAAGCACCTTCAAAACAAGTAGCCACAATTGAACACATATAGTAGCAATATAATGTCTCCAACATATGTAGAGACATAGAGACATATGCAAAATATAGAGTAGCAATCCATCATCCTGCAACAACATCTCCAACCACAGCATGTGGATCCATCTCCAAGTTAGCAACCACAACTCATTACAACTACTAGGTCTAGTCATAAATATGTTGACATCAATTCCAACTAAAAAAGATCATCACCAAACATGCATCACCATACACATGACAAGAAACACAACGAGCTTGTTGACATCAATGCCAACACTACAATGCCAACAACGTTCCCTATTCAAAATGGAAACAAAGATTGATATCAAGTCATATCAAGGTGAGATTGAGGCTCTAAAACTAAATCACTTGTTGCAGCAAGTATGTTAGGTATGTGTTATATTCCTTCCACGACTAGTCCTAGGCGTGGACCCAGGGATGGTGTATGGACCCACCCATGGTTTTCACACATGGTTTTGGGAATGATGGTTTTTTTTCCATGGTATTTTTAGATCTGATGAAGGGAACTACGATTATGTTATAATCCAGTGTTAATGGATTGGGGTTTATGAATGCTTCACCATGTATATAAAGAATTGTAACATTGAAAGGAATAGAATGAAAAATCAATTTGGTTTTCCTGGTTTGGGTTTTAGGAGAAAATATGTGTATATTTTATTTTCTCACCGTTGTTTATTTTTCTACTTTAAGAATTTGTTTGTAGGTAATTTTTTTACAAGGTTAAACTGTACAAATTATAAGCTTATTTCATTTTTCATCATACAGAGGAAGAACATAGTATTTCATTTGTGCAGTCAGAAATAGAGGGTTGTTCCTTGATTTGGTAGGAAATCCACACATAGACCTTAAAGTTAGATATATATTCTCTAATGACTAAGTGAGAGGACTTTAAACCCTCATAAATTCACAATTTTACCCTATCAAGTATGTAGAGGACTAGTGGATTTGGTAGCACTACTTAAGGTAGAAGTAGGGGCAGAGTGTATCGAAGGACATGATACATCCAACCTTGGGATATTCTTGGTCCCCCGCCCCCGCCCCCCATAGGGTTATAGTATCCCTACAATCCCCTTTAGTCTCATTTCTCATTTACATTCGACTCCACATGAATAAGTTTTGGCCCATAGAATTATCATGGTTTTCGTGCAAGGGTATCAGTGCTATCAGGGCATGATGAAGTCTTCATAACTTAGGCCAAGGACTGATAGCGACATGTTGAGGGATTTTATATAGGGTGTGAGCTACGATGGTCCTTAGTGCACCACCAAACACTTGGTTGTTGGCACTTGGCAAGTCTTCCTCTATCAATTGCTAACTATTTGACTTCGTCTTTCAATGGACTTCATTACTCAAAGGAATCAAGCCTCCTCTACTATGCTTCCAACATTGTCTTAGATCAACCTCTGGAGTTCAATTGACAAGATAAAACACTCTTATTCAAACCTCTTTACCTTTCATCGATAATTTACATGCACAATGCAGAGCGCTTGATTTAGCATTGATGCTCTCCCTTTAAGGAAAAATTGTAGAAATCCTTTTTCAATTCGACTGCCTATTCAATACACCTTGTCAAGCTTTAATCCAACAACACAATACAGAGGCATTTAACTAGTGACAATAGACATTGCTTGTAGACCTCCAAAGGCATTTAAACCCTTCTACAAGGATTTATGTGTGTTTTTTTGCATGTAGTTGAGTATGGAATCAGATGATTGAATGACCTGTTCCCTTGTCTTCCTACAATGTTCTACTATCTCTACCACCAACTACCCTCGTCCTCCTTCTCTACATTTTTTCTTTGGTCTCTTACTTGAAAAATGTATCAATATTTTATAGGTCACTATATTCTTTGTTGTATCGACCACTAACTATCCTTGTTCTTTGACTCATTATGATATTCTCCTCCACAATTAGTCTCTTCAATTCCCTTTTTTGGATGCAAATATCCTGTAACATAAACACTTTATTTACCTCTCAATCAAAAGTAAATACTAGGCTACGATGAAACTTGATGCAACCATCCTTGGGCTACTCTCGATCCCCCCTAGGGTTATAATATCCCTACAATTCCCTTCAGTCCCATTTTCACTCAAATTTGGCTCCACAAGAATTCATTTTGTCCCATAGAATTATCAAGGCTTTCATGCATGGGTATCAGGGCTATTGGGGCCCAATGGTGGAAGTCTTCACGACTTAGGCTGAGGACCGATAGTGATGTACCAATGGATGTTATTGAGTGAGTTGGCTCCAATGCGTTCAATGGTCATTAGTGCACCCCATAACACTTAGTTATTGGCACTTTGTGGGTCTTCCTCTGCTTATCACTAACTATCTGACTTGGCCTCTAAATGCAATTTTTTCCTTAAAGGAATCGAGCCTTCTCTACTACACTTCTAGTGTTGTCTCAGATCAACATCCAAAGTTCGACTGACAAAGTAAAACACTTTTATTGAAACTCCTTTACCTTTCAGTGGGAATTTACATGCACAATGAAATGGGCTTGATTTTTCATCAAAGTTGTCCGTTTAATCTAGAATTTCAACAAGCCTTCCTCCCAGTTCAATACACTTGTCACACTTTAATCCAATAATGAAATTTAGAGGCATTTGACTATCATGGCTACCTTTGTCAGTGGTTTGCAAGATTTATTTTGATTGCTCTCATAGGAGAATCTTAGTTCCTCATAATTTTTCTTATTGCTCAATTAATGACCAACTCGCATCAACTTCAATGTGAAATAGGATGGTGGAAAATGCCGAAATAAGCTTGGGAAGAACAAGTGTGTACAGTTTGCATGTCTGGGGCAATGGAATCGGAAAATCATTTCATTTTCGAATGCGACGCATTCAAAAACATTAGAGAAAGTTATGGGAATATGTTAGCATCAGCTTCTTGGCATTGTCTTTTCAGCGAGGGGATTGTTGGAAGGTTAGTCCAGCTCATCATCAATTTGAATAAGAAAAGGATTGAATTGCAAAAGGTAGAAAATAGGGAATTAATGGTCACATAGTCTCTTTTTAGCCTTGTGAACCTTAAAATATCATTTCATTAATGATTGAAGTATTGTGCAATCTATGAAAATTCATAGATCAAAGGCTCAATTACTCTTGATTGTGACTTGGTTTGACCCCTAGAGGTTTATTATATTAGTAATATATTTTATAATATTCTATGGAAGTTAAATCCCTATAGTCCAACTAATAATTCTGGATAATTAAATTAAAACTCTGAAAAATAAAGTTATAATTTAGTTATTTTTCATAATTTGTTTTTTAATTTCAACATCGACAATAATATTTATTTTTCAATATTATTGAAAAAAATATTTTTCAAATATTTGATTGAACTATATCTTGAACCTTTGTACAATACAATGTCATGTGGATAATTGCCTCATATTTTTTTCTCATAATGTTTGGATGCATTTGCAATATTTACCATTAGTTACCACCCACCATAACTTAAACAATTATTTGCATACAAAATGGATAGGAGCAAGATATAAATAAATATAGAGTTATTGCCAACTAGTATTTATGTGTTCGTGAATATCAGTGGGCATCCACCTACTTCACTAGCTCAAAGTATAATGCTCCATCTTGGTATTTTTTCTACAAATTTTCAGGTACTAAACTTCAAGGGTGGTTTTGAGGCCCTAAATGATGTTTTTTTTATGTGGCTAGTTTATTCGAAAAATTTCAAGCACAAGGGTTTTCGCATTTCATCTCCTAGGGTTGGGCTTTTAGATGTTTAGGATTTCCTCATTACTTATGTTAAAAAAAACCTTTAAGCCTCATTATACCTAAGTTTGGCTAAAGCATGTAGCCATCATATCTCTTTTTAGAAATAAAGCTACCACCTAGTTTGTTTCATTCTGGATTTTTACAAATTTTCCTTTTTTGTTAAGTTCATAAATCTGGATCACTTCAACACTTTAATAAGAGTGAGTAAAAATCTAAATGTGTAGACTTACTAGTGGTTAGTACCCATCAAAATTGATGTAATTTCTTACTCTTTAATAAACAATTATTTTTTCATATATCAATTTGCACTTTTTCTAAAACCATAATTTGTAACTTGAATTGGAGGGACTAAATTATCCTACAACACTTATTAATTAAACTAAAACTCTAAAAAATCTACTGCAAAATAAACACACCTATCAACCTCATAATAATTCAAAAATGCTAAATCACCCATATGCAAACAAAAATGCTAAATCACCCATATCCAAAACAAAAATGAGAAGGAAGCAACCCATCAATAAAACAAAATTGTGCTGTACCCTAAACAATTGTCCACATCCATCACCAGCCATCCATGCACAGACGATCGAGTTCGTGGTGTTCAAAACGTACAGTTAAAAGAGAGATTCATTCCCCTTGGACGCAATTACGGCTGCCCGCCATCCGAAACAAACACAGCATTTCCAAGCCCTCTTCACCTGGTGACTGCTGTTTCCTCTCAGTCCATTCATGGAGAATCTATGTCAACAAGTTGCCTCCCTCCATTAATTTGTCGTAGTCGAACAGCACCGTGGTTTCCAGCCTCATCCGCCCAAAGATCAGTTACGCCATGAACGTCAACAGAAAGCGAGCTGCTACTGAGGAGGTCAAGTTTGAGAGAAACTGCTCGAGGGCACTCACAGATGCCCAACACAATCAAGATGAAGCTCAGACTTTCCAGAAAGCGATGCCATCTTATGGAGGAAAGCTTAGAGCCCAACCTGTAAGTCCATTCATGTGATTTATTCAATAATTTCTAAAACCCTTTGCTAAAGAGTTAGATCTCCTTCTTCAACCCTCTTGATTTTTTTTGTAATGTCTCGGAAAACATTCTGCACTGTGCAATGGCCTATTAATACAATGTACAGTTCACTTTGAATTGTACATTGTGATTACCATCCTTACACTGTTGTTCCGTAGAGATTCTCTTGCAGGGAAATAGAGGGTAGGGTAAGTCACTGACAATAAGGCATGAAATGTCATTTGGGGAAATCAGTAATATCGCCCACCTTCTCCTTCGTTGAGCAAAACCCAACGAATTTAGGCCAGTTTTTAAGCCGGAAGAAATGGACCGGAATAACAAAACCAACTTGCAAATCCCTTAGGAATGTGATTATGCTACTTCCTTTTTTTTCAGCAGAAAAAAACAGAGCTTCTTCATATTAAAAAAAGAAGTTACATATGAGAATAAAGAGACTAAACAAAAAACCACTTCCGAGAACACAGTCAAAAGATGCCAAAAAGTCTTTATGGAGCAAATACAAAGTGGCTACACTGCATACAACATTCGAAAATTCAGCCTACTAAAAGCCAAAATCATGAGAAAAACCAGAGGAACAGAAATTTAGTAATCAGAACTCAAAAAAGACTTTTAGTGAGATGTATCCATCAATCAGAAGTACGAAAATCATTCTACCAAGAAAAAGGGAAACCTCTCTTTTAGACAAAACATCTGTTTCGATATTCTACGCCCGATAGATATGGAGAAAAGAAATTTCACAAAAAGAAGAACAAAGCATGAAAATGTGATCCATCCAATGGAATAACAAAGGAACCTAGAGGGCATTCCGCCCCTGCATCTATGCATCCACTCAATGACAGACAATGAATCGCCAACCACCTTCAAGGAGCCAATAGCCAGCCAGACATTGCTTTGGAGTAACCCCCACAATGGCACTACCTCTACCCGACAACTTGAACCAACTCCACCATTCCAAAAGAAATGGTAAGTCCTGTTGAGGAAAATTTCAATGATTTCCCCACAACGACAGTGCCCAACAACAAAGGCCCCATCAAAATAGCCTATTGGGAAAAAGTATCCCAAGTCCTGGAGCTAGACTAAGCACTAAGAAGGCTTAGGGAACCAAGGGCCGATCTTAAGGAAATAACTGACAACCTTGACACTGACGGAATGAAAATCTGGAACCCCATCCTCAAAGCTGAATGTATTTCGGGATCTCCATATCACCCAAAAGACATATAAGGGAAGAGCATGAAAGGGCCTATGACAGGAAGGCCAATTCATTAAAAAGTCAAAAATGGAGGACCAATCGCTGACAAACTAGATATTTAACAAATTTGCCACATGAACCCAAATGGCCTTCGCAAAAGAGCATTCAATAAAAAGGTGGAAAGCATCTTTTGGAGTAGAGTCACAAAGATGACACCAGCTCGGACCTCAAAATCCCCTTTTCATAAGATTCTCCCAAGTCAAAATCTTGATGTGAAGGATCATCCACAAGAAGCACTTAATCTTTAAAGGCGCATCCCATTTCTGCATGGGAATAGTCAACAAATCGAAGGGTCCAGGGGTGGGATTATGCTACTTCCTACCTAAGTGGGAAACCGGAAAGAAAATTAGGAATTAGAATGGAGGAAGGGTGATAAAGGAAAAATCATGGATTTTCATCCCAAACAGGCTAAGGGAAAAGTAGCATAAATGAAATAAACAAAACTTACAAATACAATCCTGTGGTGAAACTTCCTACTCTGAATAAGCAAACTAGGAGGTTGGACCCGCATAAGGGTGACTGTCTTGAAACACATTGAAATAGAGCTTCCATAATTTTAATTTAATTATCTATAATTGTTAGGTGGATGGTAGAGATTTAATCTCCATAGAATATTCTTAGTACCATACACAAATGAAAGGCTTAGATTTTTTTTCCAAAGTAGTTATGTCCTTTTTTGCCATGTTAATTAAATTCATTAATTCAAAAAATGTATCAAGTTTCATATGAAATAAGTTATGAGTTTTTGCGCTGGTGGTATTGATAAATCATCTTATTCGTCCATAGTATTGTAACAAAGTATATCTGTATATTAATAATGTTCATGATAAAGTAGGGATGAATCTCCATGATCAATAATCTTGTTACATATTTTTTTAAATGCATATATGTATTAATTTATATGTTAATTATTTTTATGATTAATAATAAGTATTGTTGTTTTAAATAAAGTTATGATTTAATTAATTACCTATATAGGTTCATCTTAATTCTTTATCACTCACGTAGAGGGATAGAATCTTTTGAAGTGCAAATCACTTTTACAATACAAAACTTGAAAACATGTTAAATATTGAGATACTTGAAAATATTCCTTTGGGCACTTGAATTGTGTAATCTACAAAACTTAATCTTGTAATTCCAAAAAATATTAACTAGATTTTAGACAAAATTAACCAAAAAAAATTTGAAAATAAACTAAAATATAAAATAATAAAATTGAAATGTTTTAATCATAATAATTCTCTTTTTCAATTATTTTATATAGATATATTCCATGGATTTTTTTAACTAAATATAATATACACCGTTGAAATTAAAATCTTTTATTTAACCTTTAGCAAAAAAATATTACCTAGATTTTAACTAGAATTAACCCAAAAAAATGCATGAAAAAGAGAAAATATAAAATAATAAAATTAAAATTAAAATGTTTTAATCACAATTAAGTTTGTCAATTGTTTTAAAGGGTATATTCAAGGATCTTTTTTAATGATATATTGTCATCGCAACAACAATCTGGTCTGGTGTTTTGCAATATATATATTGCAACATTCACATTTTTAGCCAATGCGAAATCTGGTATTATCACCGTTGAAATTAAAATCTTTTATTTAACCTTTAGCAAAAAAATATTAGCTAGATTTTAACTAGCATTAACTCAAAAAAAAATATATGAAAAAGAGAAAATAT
>APFE031382421.1:139725-175470 GCA_000404065.3 Pinus taeda | reverse complement strand
AGAAAATATAAAATAATAAAATTAAAATGTTTTAATTACAATTAAGTTTCTCAATTGTTCTAAAGGGTATATATCTTTTCATAAGTTAGCAATAGTTAAATTTTCAATATCTTTTCATAATATTTTCCTTATAAGAAAAGGAAATTGAGTTTAGATGTACGCACCGGGAATCTTGTAAAGTGATAAGCTCTAATAGCATTAAAAATTTACTAAAAATAATGTCATGTTGTAATCACACAATTATTTTCATTATATGTTCAGACATCTATATCCTTTGCTCCAGTGGATCTCTGAAAAATTATAAACCACCGTTCATAGGAATTTGCAGATATGTCTAAGGGTCTTCCACTTACTTGAGATCATGACCATGCTATGCATTTACAACCTAGAAGTAAAACACCTAACATTAGGCCTTATAGGAATCCATATGCATGAAAGAGTGAGATTGATCATATAGTTCAATAAATGTTAGAGGTTGGCTTCATTCCACCTAACCAAAGTGCTTTCTTTTCACTAGCGGTGATGGTTATAAAAGAGGATGTTTCATGGCACATGTGCCCATATTATAGACAACTCAGAAAAATGACAATAAAAGATAAGTCTTCTATTCATGTCATTTATAAATAATTAGACAAAATGCATGAAGCAATTTTCTTTACTAAGTTGAATCTCCATTGTTTCTATAGCCAAGAAGAAATTCCTAAAGTAGCATTTAGAACATGTGAAGTTCATTATAATTTTTTTATTATGTCATTTGGACTTACAAATTCACCTTCAATATTTCAAAGCTTGATTAATTGTATTTTCAAAACCACCATTAAAAAATGTGCTATTATCTTTTGATGACATATTGATCTACAAAAAATCTTGGGAAGACCATGTACAACATGTTGACATGGTCTTAACACTATTGGAAGAGAAAAAAACTATATGCAAAGCCTTCCAAAGTTAAAAAATTAATTAATTAATTAATTAATTGGGTCATTTTGTATCCCATAAGTGTGTCAAAGTGGATAATAACAAAATCAACGCTGTGAGGGAATGGTTAATCCCTAATACCTTGGAAAAAAACTGAAAGGATTCTTAGGATTGACAAGATATTACCACAATTGTTTCAAGATTTATGGACAAATATTAGCACCTCTAACAAAAGTATTGAAGATGAATTCATTTTATTGGACTAAAGAAGAAACCAAATATTTTGAGAAAATTAAAGATGCTACGTGTACAACTCTCATCGTAATGAGACATGACTTCAAAAAAACCTTCACTGTGGAGTGTGGTACCTCAAGACGTGGCATTGGTTTAACTTTGATGCAAGAAGGAAGGCCCCTTGACCTTTAATGTAGAAAACATAAAAGAAAGAACTTACTCAAACTCATAATGAGAACAAATGTTGGGTTATGACTTTGAAATTATCTGTAAAATGTGGAAACAAAATATCGTGGTAGATGTACTCTCAAGGAAAGAGGAAGACACAAAAAATTTACTATTAGCTATTTCTATTCCATGATTTGACTGGGCAGAAGAAGCAGGGATAGATTTGAAGCAAGATTATAAGGTACACAAGATAATTCCAAACTACAGGAGGATCTCGATACAATAGAAAAAATCACGTGGAAAAAATATTTGTTGTGGTATAAATATTGCTTATACTTATGTAAGAATTATCAACTCAAACAAAAGGTTCTTTTGGAATTACACATTTCTCTTGTAGGAGGACATTTAAGGTTCTTGAAGACATACCATAAGACCAAAAACTATTTTTTGGGGAGGGTCTTAAAGCATGTGTGCAAACAGTGTTTGGCTAAATGTGTAGTATTCCAACAAAACAAGGGAGATACAATGAAGAACACAAGATCCTACAACCATTAGCTATACGAAGTCAAGATTGGGAAGAAGATTTAATGGATTTTATTATAGGTTTACCCAAATATGAAGGGAAGAGAGTCACTATGGTGGTGGTAGATCGAATGACAAAGTATGTCCATTTTCAGTCTCTTTATCATGCTTTTAAAGCAACTACAATGGTATAAATATTCATGCAAATAGTCCAAAAGCTACATGGAATACCATATATTATCGTAAGTGATAGAGATTCAATTTTCATTGGAAATTTTAGACTAAATTATATTCTTTTTTGGGTACACAATTTTCTTATAGATCATCTGGTTGTCCTCAATTTGATGGGAAAATTGAGATTGTGAATAAATGTTTAAAAGGGTATCTACATTGTTTTGCAACTATTAAATACACATAATGGGTCAAATGGTTTGCCTTAATAGAATGGTGGTAGAACACATCCTTCCATACTACATAAAAAATGTCACCATTTATGGAACTTTATGGATATCATCTTCAATCCATCACATCAGCCTTGGAAGGTACCATAAAGTCTCAAGTAGTAGACAACCATATATGGCACCAAAAATAAGTTCTCAAACTATTGAAGAACAATTTGGTTATAACACAAAATAGGATTAAACAACAACCAAGTTAGTATTACAGTGAAAGGGAATTTGAAGTTGGGCATTAAGTATTTGTGAGACTACAACCATATAAGCATATGTACTTTAAGAAACAAAAGGAGGACAATAAATTATCATCGACGTATTATCTACCCTATAAGGTTTCTCTTAGCATCGAGGTATTATGTCCCCTATAAGTTTTTAGATAGGATTGGTTGTATGGATTGCAGATTGGAGTTTCCTCCATATTCACATGTACATCTAGTATTCCATGTTTCTTTCTTAATGAATTTAATATGTGACAATATCTCAATCCAAACCATTTTACAAGATATTAATGAAGAATGTAAACTAACACTAGAACTAGAAACAATCCTATAAACAAGGATTGGCTAGTTGAGAATCGAGCAATTAGTGCATACCTCATCAAATGGAAGAACCTACCAATGGAAGAGGTGACATGGGAAGATTCTTTTTTCATGGAGGAACATTTATATATAGTCAAGAGTTGAGGAAACAACTTGTTTAAAGGAAAGGAGCATGTTAAGCCCTATATAAGCACAATTTTAACCCTAAAACCAATTATTAAGTCCTAGATATTGAGTTATTACATTTCTATTGTTATGTTGTCATGTGCGATAAAACCTTCCATGGTCACATTTTATTATAATTGCACCCTTTGTCTCATATGTGTGTGTGTACACACACGCGCGCATACATACATACATAGATTAATGGTACCTAGTCTTAGCATCATAAAATATTGTCTTGTACATTGCATTCATTGTAAAATGAGGTTTCCAATCAAAGTGGACTGTAATTATTTGTTTCTTATCATCTCTAAGGAGCAAGGTTCATAACATTCTATGTCCCCTTCAATTATTTTTATTGATTACACCTTTGGAGGCACCTAGGAAAGTTGGAAATGTAATTAGTTTCAGTCTTCATAATTGTTGTTGTATTCGTTTCAATATGTATCTTATGTAATAATATATATATATATATATATATATAGAGAGAGAGAGAGAGAGAGAGAGAGAGAGAGCATGGGTTTCATTCTCTTTATTGATGGTCTTCTAGGTAAAATCATGTTATTCATGCTTCTAGGGTTTGTTAGGTCATGGGATTTATTGTTATGAGTCAAGAGAGTCCACATCATGTTTATAAGACCCTTTCGGGAAAAATATATCTTGTAAAAGAATTTATTTTGAGTCTAGAAATCCTAGAAACCTTCAAAGTACAAGTCGGCCATGGAAACTTCAAGTCGGCCTAAAGGAGGGAATTCTACCCCTTAGAAAGGCTATATGAAGGAGTAGTTTGACTTCATTTGAGATTCACTCATCATCAAGTTCGATCTCAAGAGAAAATGTTTGATCTAAGTCTATAAGAGACAAGGAAGGTGGAGCGACGGTCTAGAAAGAAGAAAACTTGTTTTTAGGCTCTATCTCTCTCACGTGTACAAAATTCTAGGGTTTCTGCAGCTAAAAGAGCATTGAAACTGCAGGTCTGAATTGTAGCAAAGTGAAGTGCAAGATCTAGTTGCTGGAAGAAGGAATACTCTTCCTTTATTTTTTTTACCTTAGAAGGATTTTTCTTGCTCTAAAAAGGATCTCTTGAAGAAGTTGAATTAGGATTTTTGCAACAACTACAGGGCCGAAGTTGCAGGTCAAAGTTGCTTGAGGAAATTGCAGGTTGAAGTTGTAGGGTCGAAGTTGCAACTGGAAGATGATTGATGTAGGATTGAGTTGTGATATTGGAAGGGATGACTTGGTACATGGAAGTGGACTTAGTCTAGGTTTTTGGTATTTATGTCTCATTTGAAGCAGATTCGATAAGAAGAGAGGATTTTTTCTAATTTTTCCCCTTAGAGGGGTTTTTCCCTAGCTTGGAGCCTAACTTTTGTGTCCATTACCTTTATTATTGTTTCTCTTGACATTTGTTTGATGAATAAGATCTAATAAATAAACACAAGAAGAATAATAAATTTCACAAACAAGTATTAAGGTTAAGGAAAATTGGATTTAATAGCTACCATTTTGCATTTTCCAACATGGTATCAAAGGTAAGGTGAAAAAGAAGGGAGTTGGAAGGATCATCTTGTGGACACAAGAAGGGTTTTCTAAGGGGAAAAGGAAGACCTATTGATCTAGAAAAGGGGTCTCATCAGAAGAAAAGCTTGAATAAAACTACAATAATATTGTTGTTCTCTCTTAAGCAAAGGATCTAGTTGAAGACTCATTGAAAGACCACCATGAAGTAAGGATCGAAGGATTTTGGGATCATTACCTTTGGAAGCCATTTAAGTCTCTTTGAAGATCTTTAAAGCCTCAAGATAGTTGAGACATCATTAAAAAGGGAAGACTCTTAATCATCAAGTAAGTATCATATTATTACTCTATGTTTCAACCTAAAGGTCATATGGGTTCTTTTTGCAAGGAAAGCAATAAGCTCATTGGCTCATCAAATTTCCTAGCATGGAAGAAAATGATTGACCTGGCACTTACCAAATATGAAGTAATAGAATATGTTACTAGTGAAATTACTTAACCAAGAAAATACGAAACTCAAGAAATAAGTACAAGAAAGGGGAAGTAAGGGCACAAAGGATCATTGTTGTGTCCATCAAGGATCCTCGTGTTCCATTTGTCGCAAATTTGAAAACTTCCAACGCTATGTATGACAAGCTAGTGAATTTGTACTCTATAAGTACATTAGGATAGAAGATGTATTTGAGGAACAAGATATATAAAACAAAGAAATCAAAGGATGAGGCTATGGCTTCCTTTCTAATGAAGATCTCTCAAATAAGAGATCACTTGTAGGGGCTCAGGGAGACAATTTCTTATTCGAAAATGACCATCTCTATCCTAAATGCATTGCCACTAAAATGGAGTAGCTTTGCAACAAGCATATACTCTAAGAAAGGCTCAACTCTTCTTGATGAGTTGTGGGATCTGTTACCCACCACCTGTGGGTGATATGCATATGGGGAAATTTTTCTCCTAGATGGTCCTCAATTGACATCCAAAAACCCATTGCAACCATCAAATAGCTCGATGTGCCACTATCTCCGCCACTTGAGCCAACCATATGCTCCCTCGCTCATCTGTTATGATTGTATGTTTGAAGGTGGGCCTTCCAACCCCGAAGGTATGGATTTTCATTGTGTAGTAGGATATTTTTGTTTACTTATCATGGATACTTTGGGCATAGATTAGTGGGGGAATTTGAAATAAAGAATGGGCTTGGTATCCAATTTGGTGGTTAACCTTGTATCCTAGTCTTGTGGGATCTCCTTTATTGGCTATTAGTTTTATGGATTGCACTACATGGAAAATCTCAATTTTGGTTGTGTGGTCCTGCTTCCTGACACCACATACATCACTCCTCTCTTCTCATTAAAACACTTTTCACACATTTCTGATCCAGGTCCACATTCATCCGTTGGGTCCATAAGGAGTTAGCCTCCCCCTCCCCTTGTCCACACTTTGATTCGGCCCTGCAACGATGCCCTAGAGGTTGACACAGCTAAAAATAAAGTAAAAAATCATAATTTGGCCACTCTCAACAGGAAATGTACCATAAAATTCAAAAGATGGTCGAGACGTACAAATTTAGCATGTGGGAAAAATCCAACATGAGCTCTACACCCATCATTATGGCCATCACCCTAGTTCTTAGGGCATCCTATATTGGCCCCCTTACATCATTAAGGAACCCATGATTGTCCCAACCCCTGGTGGTTAATGAACTGCCCCACCTAAGGGGTATTCACTGCTACATCTTACACATTATGCTCTCATCCCCTAAAGCCCCAAGTAGTTATAAAAGAAAAATCAATAAAATGAAAAAGGCATATGAAGAAGGGTGGAAAAAAAAAGGTCGAGGTTACTCATGTACCACTATTTCTCCCTCCTACATTCATACACCAAAGTGTGGGATTACCCTATCATATCTACCCTTGTACTATGGCATGTGGCTTGGAACCTTCCCCTAATGTCCCACTCTATTTCATCATTATATCATATGTCACATGCCATTTGATGGATGTACTATGGACATGTCACTTCCTTAGAGGTTGAACCCACCTAATAGGGTCCTTGGTTAACCTTATTCTTGAACTTGGAGACACTAGAACATTCTAAATCCCATTATGGAAGGGCATGCCACTACGAAATGTGCACTCGGTTCCATGGTTTTTAAGATTAATTACTCAATTACACTAATGATTTGTTGTGTTGGAAGGTAAGGAGACGCATTTGATCTTATACAGGATTGTAGGTGGGTCTTCATCTTGGGGTTTGGTCTCCCTGTATGGGGTCCAAGCCCTCCATATGGTCATATTGACATTTGTAGGGTAAGCATTGAGAGCCATGGGCCTCCACCATGGAAGACAACAGATTTCAACATCATGGGATCCTTCAGTTCCACTCATTTCTTGCTCGTGTTCCATTTATTTGACGATGTTGATGCACCTGGACCACCTTACCTATCTAGTTACACTCTTGCACCACACACTTAGCAACTAACCCAGGGCCCAAATGAGGATGTGTCTCGCCATGGGAGACAATGGGAGGGCTTGCATCATTCTTCAAGCCCTTACAGATGGGATACATGTTTTTTCAATCCATTTGGAAACCCATGAGGATGTTTTGTGCCCCCATAGCTAGTTGGAGGCACCATAGGTCATTTTCTTGGATATCAAGGGGTCACCCCCTTTATCACTATGTTTGGATTCCATCCATTCATTTTGGCACAAATTGGACTTCACTAGGCCTCATTAATGGCCCTTCCACTTATTGTATCTATCATTTTTCCCTCTTTAGAGGCTTCTTTTTGTGTTTTTGAGCTATCTTAGTGATATTGTCACCAAGTGATGTTGTTTTTGCATATTATTTTATTATTTAGGGCATCATTAGGCCTAATTAGGGAAATAGAACCCCTTGAGGAGGATATATATTGATGTGGTGATCATTTCATTGTATCATCACTTAGGTTTGGATGTTCATCTCTTCTTTAGAATTTTGCTATAGAAATTGAAGGAAGAATTGGATATCTTTGATGCATTTTGATATTTGGAAATATTCTCTTGGCCTTGGAGCTTTGATTTTTGTCTCTCTTGATGATTCGATATATTTTCTATACCTATAAGTGTCATTTTCATGATTTATTTCTCTATTTCATGTCAATGTATAATGTATGAATTTTCGCTTTTGATTGAGGGTTTTTCATATGCTTCGTGCTTAGTATAGTGAACTAATGTTATTAGGGGTATATGATCTTCATAATTTCCTTGATAGATCATCAATTGCAACATCAAGAAGTATAAATTTTCCTAGTAATCTAATTGCTACCTTTAGGGTTATGCGAAATCATTGAGGAACACTTTGATTGGGTAAAATAAATTCTAAAAATCAAAAATCGCATTGACTCCATTCTCCCAATAGGCTAAGCACTGGTATAATCCTTGATGATCACCTAAACTAAAATATTTTCACCTTCTCTCTCTCTTTTACTAATCCCTGACCCTAGTGTCTCTTAGGGCATCACATGAAATCAATTTTAGCCATCCAAACTTGATGAATTTTGGTCTAGAACTGCATTGGTGTGTTCTTGAGAGTTATTCCAATTTTGAAGCTATTCCAACAGTGGAATCTCAAGTTTTTCCAAACCCTAGCTTGATAACCATTCTCCCTAGTTTTCCTTTTATTAGTGGCTTCATTAAGGATCATTACATTAAATTCTCAAGTCAAATCCAATCTCTTTGATCCTTTTCTTCTCCTTCACTTGGTCAAGGCCCTTGTTTTAATTTCCACACCAAGCCCTTGACCTTGTTTGGGTCCATTAGGGTTTCTTTGTGGTCCTGCAACCTTGTCACTCCAATTCCACAAGGATTACTTAGAGAACCCTATCTTTCTAGATTCTTAGGTAGAGGGTACTTCATATTAAGAAAAATACTCCCCCAACCCTAGGTCTAAGTCTTCCTCTAGCCCTTCTTGAAGAGCCATTCATTTTGCTTCTTGAGAAAGTAAAACCCATCAATAGAGTCTCTCCTTTGAATAGGTTATTAAAATCACTACCTCCACACCATTGATACATTATCCTTAGTCATTTCCATAAATAATGAGACTCCTCCCATCAGTAAAAGTTCATAAAGAGAAGGGAGCTTTAGCTGAGGTGATAGTAGGTTATTGCTCGATTGTTTCCACTTGACCTATTAGTTTCTCTATATCAACCCCTCCTAAGGCCCTTTCTAGATTGAGCAGTAACAGGCTCAATGCATTCTGGAAAAAACTAGGATAAAGGCAAAGGATGACATTGGATCATATAAATAGTCTTAAGCCTTTATAGCTAGAGCCAATAAGATGAAGGAAAATTTTCGAAATTTCAAGAATGAATATATGTTCAGGGTTCAACGCTTTAAATGGAATGAGTATCGACACTTTAAGAGGGATTGTCCAAACTAATAGAATAAAAAAATAAAGGATAGAAGTGAGGCTCATGTGGTTGAGGAAACGGGAGTGTTAGTGTCAGTCTTTGAAACCTTCCACCAATGATCAAATATGCTCTTACAAAGTGATCTTAGGGTGTCAAAGTCAAATTTTGTCATTTTAGTGAGTCTTCAAGTCAAATTTGGTCACTAGGTATTAGGTCTAAGGTTGTTTTCACTCCTTCCAAAGTCTTCCAAGTATTGTTCCATGTCATCATTCAACTTATTGTACCATCATTCAAAGAGTCATCATCATCATTTCAGGTTCCAATGGGTCATTTTACACCTTGTTCGTGCTTCAATTGTACTTGGGTAAGCCTCATTTCCCTCTCCTAAGGTTTTGAAGGTAATTTTTCTTGGATGGTAAAATCATCAACAAAAATTGTATCTTGATGCTCATACACCTTCCCCTATCCTTAGTATACCTTCTTAAATTCTTCCCATCACTCATATCCCTCAAATTCATCATTTTCCCACAAACCTGAGTTTATTGCTACAATTTGACAATTTTCTAGGCTAGGCCTATGTTTTGACCTTTTGGACCCCTTCCCCTCACTCAATCTTTGAAATTCCACTTTTCCCTGATTCCTAACATCCCTCCCTACTTCCCAAAATTTTCTCAAGAATTTAGAAGCCCCTTATCACCTTCGTTTCCTTTCATTTCCACAAATCCCCTGTTCCACACATCGGGATAGGTTTTATTCAAATGATTTTTCTGAGAAAGAGGAGATTAATTTGACAAACATGAGAGAGGTTCTTTTCCATAATTTACCCAAGAAGAAAAACCTCTTTCAATTTGTACACAGGTTTCATTGTTTGGGAGAAATGTTGAAAACATCATTGGCCTCGGGAGGATTGATGTACTTTTGGAGTGACCTTGAGAAAATCAAGATTTCACCTAGCTGGGATGTTCAAATTACTTCCTTGATGACTTAATTGATATCTAGAGAGAGAGAAATTTCCAATGAGCTATCATGAGCTCAATTTGGATTTGAGGAAGACCTTCAAAAGTTGACTACAACAACACTTTGGATTCAGGTAGTCGCCTTCTACACAGTTTGACCAGTCTTGGGATATTTGACTTTTGACAGGGCCAATGAACTCCAAATTGAAAAATTCAAGATGTTCTGGAAAGTAGACTTTACACGCTTTCCAACGAACTATCACAAGCCCAATTCGGACACCGTGAAGGCCTTCAACATCCGTCTACAAAAAGGCACTACACATCAGAGAGTCGGTGCTAGGCATCAAAGGGGCGCTGCGCATCAGACAATTATTGCCAGTGTTAAATTACACAGGCACTGCGCATCAGGAAGGCACTGTGCATTGGGCTCAATGTACTGCGCATTGACCAAGGAGTTTCCAAAATCACTCAAATTTATCGCAAATTCTCCCAAATGCTGCATTTCACTCCTACAAGTAAGTTTTCATCGATCTTGAGCTGAAATTAGTCTTCTTCATGTTTTGTTCATGAGTTTTTCTTCTTAAAACCAAAACCCTAGCTTGCCTTCATACTTTTCACTTCATTGGAAAATTTTCACCTCATTACAAAACTAACATCCCTTTTCTCTTTTCCCAAACTTCATTGCCCTAAAACTACCCATTGATTCCATTTTCTCTTTCTTTTTTCCCCTAAGAAACTAATCCCCTTTATTAGACCTTAAGTCCCTTATAAGTCAAAACCTTAATTTCCTAAATATTTCCCTTCATTCCCCTACTCCACTTCATTACTGTTGTTCCATTTGCAAAATCTCTTCATCCTCATCTTCTTTGTCCTCACCCATTGTCATTGTTCACTATACCATCATCAAATTACATCATTAAGACAAGCATCATGGAAAGAAGCAGTGAGTATGATTTTAAAGAATGCACTCCTAGTGATAGCTCAAGGGAAAGAAATGTGCAGTTCAGGAAGCCTCACAAAGGTGGAAAAATCATTAGGGAGGAACCTATTAGCATGAGTGAACTCCTTGCTTGCCCTTTACCCACCACATGTTTCAGATATCAGTCCTGTTTTGAGTTTTGTGAAATGGTTGAGAGGGTCAAATTTCGCCATGAGTTAGCAAGGCAGTTTGTGATAAACATGGATAACAATATGGTACATATTGCTAGGATAAACTTCACTCTTTCACCCACGATCATTGCAGAGGCCATAAGGATTCCGGATGTAGGGGAAAAATGGAACAAAAGGAAAAAAGAAGGATGAAAAGCTCAACATTTTGGCTGATGTTACTTTAGCCCAAAAAAGTAACCCATGATGCAACTTTAAGCCAAAATTGGGCAAATTTTGAGACAATTTTGTCATTTTCCAAATTTTAAAACTAGAAACACAGGAAATTCCAGCTGGTGGCACTGCGCATTAAATTGGTGCATCCTCCTGACAAATGGCTTGTAGATTTGGATTCAGCATCAAAAAATAAGCAAACCCGGAAATTTTCATCAATTTTGGAGGAGATATTGGCCACCAAAAGGGCAAAAAACACTCAAAAAGTGCCCTGTCTCCCACCTTTTGGACACATAGGAACCAGCCTTGGGAGAATCCACTTTTGAGGGGCAAATGACCTCCAAATCAGAAAATTCAAATTTTTCCAAAAACTAGATAGGAAGGGCTTTCCAACAAGCTATCTTGGGCCTGATTTGGATGAGTGGAAGGCCTCCAAAAGTAGCCTTGAAGTGGCGCTGCGCATCAGGCAATTTTTTGACAATTTTGCCTAAAAACTCAGAATTTCGCCCAGTTTGACTACCAGTTGACTTTTTCTCTTCTCGTTGGTAAATGTTTTATGGAAAATGATGTAATATGATGTAAATTTGATGAAAAATTACTTGAGGGAGGTAGATACATCAGTTAGAGGTAGTTTGAGGTTGAATGAATCAGTTTCCATAGTTTTAGAGGCAAGTTGTTCCACTGCCTATTTTCTAGTTCCTAGTTTAGATGTTGTTGAAACAACTCCTTGACTCATGGATTCGACCCTTGATGGCTAGCATAGGTGGTTTGATGCCTATATTATGTACTTTCTTATCCATTTGTAAAGGTTGGAATCTTGTGGATGCATTGAGCATTATTGTAAATCACTTCTGCAGTTTGGCAAGGTAAAGAACCAGGGTTTTGCAGCATTTCGTGGGATTCTTGTGGTAATGTGAATTAGCATTGTTTTCTCCTATGTTATTCAGTTTATCTTATGTTTATATGTGCCATCATCTCTCTCGCTTTCTGCATAACTAAATAAATCAAGATTAAAGGGTGGAATCCATTGGTTTTTTCAGTGCTCTGCCTTGGGGTTTATTTAGTTTTAAATGTTTTCTGTTGATTGAAGAGGACTTATGACATTTGTATGCCCTCTCCAACTCATCACTATTCTTTAGACTCACCATCACATTCATTTCAAAGTGCTAAAACACTTTTCTACCTCGCCCCACAGAAACCTCTTCAAATATTAGTTGATTTCCTGGACCCAAAACTGCCTTCCTCATCTGATCCAGCAAACAACCATTAAAATAAAACAAAATCCTTTGAGCAAATATACCTAGCCTAAGATTAGTATTAATTTTTAGTCATCTCAAGACTTAGTTGCCATATTTTCTTTGAGATTGACAAGGAGAGAGCCTTCTCCCGACCTGGTAGGGCTAGCTACCAGGTTAAGCGTGGTTTGATGTTACCCTAGACCTGCCTTCCTTTAGCTTGAGGTATATTTAGGCACTAACATACTGACGACCATACTGGGGAACATAGTTTTATGTTCCTCAGTAAAATGTAATCAAGTTCAGATTTGATTGTTGATGGTGGACAATGATCAGACTTCGAAAGGCTGAAATCATTCACCTGGCTATTCCAAATCAATTTCGAGATCAGATCCAAGGACTCCAATGGAGGATGAACCTAACTAGCAGAAACATGAAAGGAAAATATGGAAGAATCAGATAATCAAGTTGGAATTTCATCGAAGACATTATGTTCTTTGTTATAAATTATTTCTTCTCTTTTCCCGAGAATGTCAAGAAGGCTTTGCAAAGTATATTGTATTTGAGAAAAGATCCTCAGCCTGTATTTGATTCCTTCCCTTTGAAGATTGTGAATATTAAATATTTGCATGCCTTTGGGCTTGATCAAGACCCTTTTTCTAAAGCTTGTGATGACCATCTTCAAAATGATGAGCCTCAAGAGACCAAGACTGATTCTACACCTTTTGTACATATTCCTATACCTTGTAAAATAATAGATCAATACAAGCGTCTGATTTTACCTTCTATATCCCATGATTTCCCTAAAAATCATTACCTATATCTACCAAGATTTGATGGTGAACGCGGCAATATCACTGCTGAGAGACATGTATTGAATTTTGTGTCTTTTCTTGATCTTTTTGAAGTTGATGAAGAGGATGTCAGTATTGGACTTTTTGCTTTCTTTGCAAGGCAAAGTCAAGAGTTGGTTCAAAACCCTGCCTGATGCGAGCATCTTAGATTTCCAGCAGTTCGTCAAGGTTTTCCTCGACAAGTGGGTGGTCAGACATAACCTTTTCTTGATTATAGAAAAGTATAACCAGCTGAAAAGACTGCCAGGGGAGACAGTACAATAGTTTTCTGCCATGTTTAACCAAGTCTATTTTTCGATCCCAGTTAATATAAGACCTCCTCCTAGATTTGCTCTCTTGCACTACCCGGATGCCTTTGATCCAGAAATGGAGTTTCAACTGAGAGAAAGGAACCTTGCAACACTTGAAGAGATGCAAAATAGTGCAGTAGATGTAGAGGCTAATTTGTTGATCATAAGGGCAAAGTTGAAGGAACAAGAGATGAAGAACATAGATCCAGAGGAATCGACATCTTTAGAGGTAAAGCTCGACATTTTGGTAAGTCTAGTGGAAGAGATGATGCAAAATATCACCACAAGGAATGAGTATGATGTTCAAGATCATGGCTTGTTGATTGAAGAAGAACAAGAGGCTGATCCAAAACATTTTCTTTCTTATCCCAGTTGTTATAGATCTGATAATGATTGTTTTGTAGATCATCTTGGAGAAGTGAGATCTGTTGATATGACATGTATGCTTGATGATGTATTTTATATTGATGATTTGCCTCTGTTTGATCAGTATGATGATGATTATGTTCTCCAAACAGAAGCTACTCTTGTAGAAAAATCAATAGCTAGTTTGTGGGAGGAGGAAGTTCATTTTTTGCAGTTCGAGTACAGTGATAAGCCATTGCATATCAGCTATGGAAATGATGAGGAAAGTGCAGAAAATTTTGAAGTAAGTGAAGGATCTTTGACTTTTTGTTTTTCTTCATTTTAGTTCATCAGAGACAACTTTCATTAAATCAGAAATCAACCGTTGATAAGTTTTGATCTAGACCATATAGAGGGCAATGAAATCCTTGTTCAAGACTTCTCGTATCCAGATTTGCAGCCTTCGAATGCCATTGAATGTCAGGTTGCAGATGAAGACTTGGAAGTTGGAACATATGATCAAATGATGCAAGATGATTCCATACCATTCCGTTTTGAATCATTTTAGTTTTTGAAGGAAAATTTGCATAGTATATATTCAAATGAGCAGCTTGTAGGAAATCATGTAATCTCATTGGAGCCAATAGAAAATGGGTTGCAACAATCTTTTCAAATTTTTCACGATCCAATAGCTGATGTTTTGGATGATGTATGCAATCATAGTCCTTCTGCATTAGCTAACTGTGAGCTTGAAAAAATTATTGATACAAACTTGATCCGGCAGCCAGTTTCTTTGTCATTATCAGCAGGAGTCTTGTCACAACTTAAATGAAAGTTTTCATTCATGGTACGAGGAGAAGAAAAGTAATCCATTAAGTGAGCTAAGTCCCAGTGTGCATGAATTACAAGATTCTTATGCAGTGTTTTTGGAGTCAGATAGAGAATCCATATTATGCAATGGATCTGTTTACAAGTTTTCATGGAAGTTGCCTTTCAATAGTTCTCTCTTGTTGTTCATAATAAAGTGCTTGCAGATAATTCAAACAACAGCTAGAATGCTTACTTGGTTGCATTGGTTGTTTCATTTCACATGATCAGGTGATGAATGGAACAATTACAGTAGGTTTTATTGAATAACCTCCATTTTGAGAATATTTTCTAGTTTTTCAGTTGTGTTTTAGTATTGAGTTTGTTTGAAGTCAGTTTATGTCTTTGAGTCATCAATATCTAGTCATGAAATTTTAGCTTGAGTTTTTTATTCCACGCCCAATGGATAAGGCACTGGTCTGCTCTCCCAAAGATATGCAGTTCTTGGCACCTCCAAGGAGCTACCATCCCCATTGGAGCCAATGTTAGTGTCAGTCTTTGAAACCTTCCACTAGTGATCAAATATGCTCTTACAAAGTGGTCTTAGGGTGTCAAAGTCAAATTTTGTCATTTCAGTGAATCTTCAAGACAAATTTGGTCACTAGGTATTAGGTCTAGGGTTGTTTTCACTCCTTCCAAGTTCTTCCAAGTATTGGTCCATGTCACCATTCAGCTTAGTGTACCATCATTCAAAGAGTCGTCATCATCATTTCAGGTTCCAATGGGTCATTTTACACCTTGTTCGTGCTTCAGTTGTACTTGGGTAAGCCTCATTTCCCTCTCCTAAGGTTTTCAAGGTAATTTTTTTTGGATGGTCAAATCATCAACAAAACTTGTATCCTGATACTCATACACCTTCCCCTATCCTTAATATACCTTCTTAAATGCTTCCCATCACTCATATCCCTCAAATTCATCATTTTCCCACAAATCGTAGTTTATTGCTACAATTTGACAATTTTCTAGGCTAGGCCTGTGTTTTGACCTTTTGGACCCCTTCCCCTCATTCAATATTTGAAATTCCACTTTCCCCTGATTCCTAACTTCCCTCCCTACTTCCTAAAATTTTCCCAAGAATTTAGAAGCCCCTTATCGCCTTCATTTCCTTTCATTTCCACAAATCCCCTATTCCACACATCGAGATAGGTTTTATTCAAATGATGTTTCTGAGAAAGAGGAGATGAATTTGACAAATGTGAGAGATATTTTTGTCCATCATTTACCCAAGAAGAAAAATATCTTTCAGTTTTTACACAGGTTTCATGGTTTGGGAGAAATGTCAAAAACATCATTGGCCTCAGGAGGATTGACACACTTCTAGAGTGACCTTGGGAAAATCAAGATTTCACCTAGCTGGGATGTTCAAATGACTTTCTTGATGATTTAAGAGATATCTAGACAGAGAGAAATTTCCAATGAGCTATCATGAGCTCAATTTGGAGTTGAGGAAGACCTTCAAAAGTTGACTGCAACAACACTCTACATTCAGGCAGTCGCCTTCTGCACAGTTTGACCAGTCTTGGAAGATTTCACTTTTGACAGGACAAATGAACTCCAAATTGAAGAATTTAAGATGTTCTAGAATGTAGACTTGACAAGCTTTCCAACGAGCTATTACACGCACAATTTGGACACCAGGAAGGCCTTCAAAAGTTGTATGAAAAAAGGCACTACACATCAGAGGGTCAGCGCTAAGCATTAGAGGGGCGTTGTGCATCAGACAGTTTTTGCAAGTGTTAAATTACACAGGCACTACGCATTGGGCTTAGTGCGCTGCGTATTGGCCAGGGAGTTTCCAAAATCACTCAAATTTATCTCAAATTCTCCCAAATGCCGCATTTCACTCCTACAAGTAATTTTTCATCGATCTTGAGCTGAAATTAGTCTTCTTCATGTTATTTTCATGAGTTTTTATTCTTAAAACCAAAACCCTATCTTGCCTTCATACTTTTCACTTCATTGCAAAATTTTCACCTCATTACAAAACCAAAATCCCTATTCTCTTTTCCCAAACTTTATTACCCTAAAACTACCCATTGATTCCATTTTCTCTTTCTTTTTTCCCCTAAGAAACTAATACCCTTTGTTAAACCCTAAGTCCCTTATAATTCAAAACCCTAATTTCCTAAATCTTTCCCTTCATTCCCCTACTCCACTTCATTACTGTTGTTCCATTTGCAAAATCTCTTCATCCTCATCTTCTTTGTCCTCACCCATTGTCATTGTTCACTATACCATCATCACATTACATCATTAGGACAAGCATCATGGAAAGAAGCAGTGAGTATGATTTTGAAGAAGACACTCCTAGTGATAGCTCAAGCGAAAGAAATGTGCAGTCCAGGAAGCCTCACAAAGGTGGAAAAATCATTGGGGAGGAACCTATTAGCATGAGTGAACTTCTTGCTTGCTCTTTACCCACCACATGTTTCAGATATCAGTCTTGTTTTGAGTTTTGTGAAATGGTTGAGAGGGTCAAATTTCATCATGAGTTGGCAAGGCAGTTTATGATAAACATGGATAAAAATATGGTACATCTTGCTGGGATAAACTTCACTCTTTCACCCACTATCATTGCAGAGGCCATAGGAATTCCGGATGTAGGGGAAAAATGGAACAAAAGGCAAAAAGAAGGATGAAAAGCTCAAAATTTTGGCTTATGTCACTTTAGCCCAACAAAGTAACCCATGATGTAGCTTTGAACCAAAATTGGGCAAATTTTGAGACAATTTTGTCATTTTTCAAATTTTAAAACTAGAAACACAGGAAATTCCAGCTGATGCGTAGCGCCGACATTGAATTGGTGCATCCTCTTGACAAATGGCTTGTAGATTTCAATTCAGCATAAAAAAATAAGCAAACCCAGAAAGTTTCATAAATTTTGGAGGAGATCTTGGCCACCAAAATGGCAAAAAACACTCAAAATGTGCCCTCTCTACCACTTTTTGGACACACAGGAACCAGTCTTGGGAGAATCCACTTTTGAGGGGGCAAATAACCTCCAAATCAGAAAATTCAAAGTGTTCCAGAAACTAGACAGACAGGGCTTTCCAACAAGCTATCTTGGGCCTGATTTTGATGAGTGGAAGGCCTCCAAAAGTAGCCTTGAAGTGGCGTTGTGCATCAAGAAAATTTTTGCCAATTTTGCCTAAAAGCTCAGAATTTCGCCTAGTTTGACTACCAGTTGACTTTTTCTCTTCTCCTTGGTAAATTTTTTTATGGTAAATGATGTAATATGATGTAAATGTTATGAAAAATTACTTGAGGTAGGTAGATACATCAGCTAGAGGTAGTTTGAGGTTGAATGAATCAGTTTCCATAGTTTTAGAGGCAAGTTGTTCCAGTGCCTATTTTCTAGTTCCTAGTTTAGATGTTGTTGAAATAGCTCCTTGACTCATGGATTCAACCCCTGATGGCTAGCATAGGTGGTTTGATGCCTATATTATGTATTTTCTTAGTCATTTCTAAAGTTTGGACTCTTGTGGATGCATTGAGCATTATTGTAAATCACTTCTGCAGTTTTGCAAGGAAATGAACCAGGGTTTTGCAACATTTTGTGGGATTCTTGTGGTAATGTGAACTAGCATTGTTTTCTCCTCTGTTATTTAATTTATCTTATGTTTATATGTGCCATCATCTCTCTGTGTTTCTACATAACTAAATAAATCAAGATTAAAGGGTGGAATCCATTGGTTTTTTCAGTGCTCTGCCTTGGGGTTTATTTAGTTTTAAATGTTTTCTGTTGATTGAATAGGACTCATGAAATTTGCATGCCCTCTTCAAGTCCTCACCAGTATTTAGACTCACCATCACATTCATTTCAAAGTTCTAAAACACTTGCTTACCTCGCCGCACAAAAATCTCTGCAAATCCAAGTTGATTTCCTAGACCCAAAACTGCCTTCCTCATCTGATCCAGCAAACAACCATTAAAATCAAACAAAATCCTCTGAGCAAATATACCTAGCCTAAAATTAGTATTAATTTTCAGTCATCTCAAGCCTTAGTTGCCATATTTTTCTTTGAGATTGACAAGGAGAGATCCCTCTCCCAACCTGGTAGGGCTAGCTACCAGGTTAAACGTGGTTTGATGTTACCCTAGACTTGCCTTCCTTCAACCTGAGGTAGATTTAGGCACTAATAGGGAGAATCTAAGAAGAAGCTGAAGAAAGAAGTGAAAGACCTTTACTATTGAAAAAGGAACCCTATCTGTCAGGTTCACTAAGAAGATTGGTCTTTCCTTTATGATATTTTGCATTGGTTTTTACTATAGAAGAATCTTGATAGCATCATAGAGAGAATCATGTGATATTATCATACTTAGATTCTACTTGGTTAAGTTTTTTTGTAGAAATCATCTAGTATTTAAAGATAGATAAATCATTTTTCATATTGTTCGTCCAAGGATTATCTAACATTATGTTAGAGGTATTCATCTTGCTAAGGTGGATCATCATGATCCTGTAAGAACGTCACCTTGGAAGGTTCATAGAAGAAGCATTATGACAAGGTTAGTATATATTCCATATAGTATGGAAACAATATTGTTAAAGGGATGAAAGAATGAAATGGGTCAGGTTGCAAGCTTACTATGAGACAAATAGCTAGATGATGGAATTAGAAGCATACGAATACATATTGAAGAAGTAACTCTTGTATAAGATTCATATGTGAAAAATCGTGTAACATGATTTATATGGTTATATGATGCTTAAAAGTAAAAATTTGACTTACTCTAAGATGGATAAAGAGTTAGGACTTTTTCTAGAATATGTATGATAATGACTAGCCTCCTGTTTAATTTCTAGAAGAAAAATTCTAACTTGGTATTCAAGTTTGATCCTTGGGCACTATAATGCATGAAGGAAGATTCAAATGGAGATGGACCATGAGGGTGTTGATTATTGGACGATAAGTTCATCATGATGAGGTAAGTCTAAGTTTAATTATTGTTGGTTATCTCGTTAGCATATTGTTTGCTACATGGAAGTATATTGCAAAAATATATGAAGAATGTTGAGGCAAGCTCAACATAGGATACCTAGAAATTACGAAGTCAAGATATGTTCATCTTAAAATTGAAAGGTAGTAGTGCGAGAAGATAACCTGATGGTAAACAAGGGAGATCAATTTCATGCAGAAGCAATGATCACACTCAAAGTTTGGAAAGGCTCAATGTAATGCTTGCGTCCATGATGTCTAGATGAAAATGAGGGGAAAATGACCTGGATCCCATCACAAGATTGAAGAGTGAATATGGCTCCATGATAACTTGGAAGAAAGAAAGCTTGATGCAAAGAAGAGAGGGAGCCATGTAGTTATGAAGCAAAAATAACCGATACTCTTATAAAGACAAGCTATATGGCTTGTGGTGTTGACTTCCCAAAGAGAAAGGAAGTCTGGAACCTCCTAAAGCTTTGAGAGGGAGTAAAGGAGTCTACTTGAATAGGAGCAAGGATCTATTCCCTGGTCAAGAAGGAATAGGGATATTCTCTCTAGTTGAGAGGGAGTGATGTTGGACATCACATGTGCATTCTCTTCTTCATGTGTCAAGCACTTGACCAGGACTAACAACCATAATTCAAGTGAAGGTCATTTTAATATCCCTAGGTTTAAAGTTCATGTAATAAAGTTAATAAAGGAAAAATAAGTCCAAGGCCATGGGACACGTATTCTAGCCGAATGTTGGGAAAAACATCCCAGTGGGTGTCACTTTTGGTTTATTAATGGCTAAGAAAATTGAAAAATGCATTGAGAAAAGAAAATATGCATTAATTGGAATTTATTTATGAAAATAAAGGAAAATAAGAGAAAGAGAAGATGAAAGGTCACAAATTTGCATGAGAGGAAAATTGAAGGAAAAATAGTGGAAATTGAAGAAAATAGAGGCCTCAATGATAAAAAGGTTTATGTGGATCAATTCACAACTTTTGTTAGTTTTGTTTTAGATCTCTCTTTATTCTCTCATATTATTTCACACTTAGAGCATCCTTGGAGCATTTTATCATTGGAGAAAGCAAAAAAAGGAAGGAAAATGAAGGGCAAGGGAAGCAAAGGACAAACAATGAAGGTTGGATCAAGAAACTTTAGCAAGAAGACTTGCAAGTAATAGGTTTCATTTGCGATTTCCTAGCCAATTTGTGAATGCATGGTACATGCATTTGTGATTTTGGTTCTCTTGTTGTCACTGGCATGGGTTTTTCTAGGTGTGATAATGGTTTCAACCTTGCCTTCCCATTTCCAGATAGCCATGGTGTGATGGGATTCTTTTCTTGTTTGAGTTTTGGATTGTTGAAAGGTTTTGGAACTAGGTGAGGTGGTTTCAAGAAAATCTCCAAGGCTTGGAGGTGGAGGTGGTTTAATCTCAGGGAAGCCCTCGACAGGTGGGTGGAGATAAGAAAATTCCTTAAGGTATTTATGAAGAAACTCTGAGGCATCCACACTTATTGTGGGCTTAGTGATCTCGTGATTGGTTTTGGAGGGATTGTGGTAGCCTGAGGGTGGAGGTGGTTTAATCTCCAGGAAGCCCTAATTGTTTATGTCTTGAGATCCCACATTCATGCTTGGAATATGGCACGGGGGTGATTAATTGAAAGAAAAATTTAGCTGAGCTCAATCTATGGTCGGGTGGTAAGTGGAAGTCCCTAACTTGGTTGGTTTTTGCATCAAATTAATAAGAGTTACTTCTCCTATTTTGTTATATGAGCATTTGTACATAACATTATGATGATTTTATGGTTGTTATGTTATGGTTAATAATCTAGTTATATGTTGGTTATAAGCATGGATTTGCAATGTACTCTAGCTATGTCTTTTTCAAGATTTTTTAAGTATTTAATGGTTAAAGAATGCATGGGCTAACAAGTGTTATTGCAACTATTATGAGAGGGCATTAGACCGTTTTGGTGATTCTCATATAAGTTTCAGACTCTGTTAGGTCCCTATAATACTAATATAGCCCGTTATTGTTATTGTTGTGCCCATGTAGTACCCATATTGTTATTATTGTACCCTATAGAAGCCCACTATTGTTATGGTTGTGCCATTACATTATTATTGTTATGTAAGCTCTGATTATATTGTGACCCCTTAGAGTCCTATATATAGAAAGGAGGTTTTTTCATTTGAATCATCAAAGGATTGTTTATTTATGTGATGTAAATGAGGATTCCCCCTCCAAGAAGCTATTTTTAAACTCGTTGATCTATCTTTTTCTTTTGTGAGTTGGTTGCATAACATTTGGTATCAGAGCTTTGGATTCTAGGGTTTCACTTCTTCAAATAGGTCATCTTGGAATTTTCACTAAAAACAAATTATATGGAACCTCATAATTTGAAATGTTTACCACATGGAACCAAAATTGTGGTGAACTTTATGTAAAAAAATCAGATCTTGGTTTGCTATATTTTCAGAGATATGATCCGGGGAAGTTAGAGTTTTTGCAAGCTCCAAAATTCAGTCTCAAATAGGTGACCCAGGGAAAATCATCATAAAATTTGTTTCAAGCATCAGATTTAGACTCTATAAAAAGCAGTTGAAAGTGCACAGACTGTAGTTTTTCGTATAGAAATTTTAGGGCCGAAGGTCAAAACAATGACACAAGGCACTCCATACAAGTTTGCTCCACTAAACAAGTCTATAATCAGGTCATCATGGGAGATTGGGCATAACTCTTTCTTGAAGACTCCAATATCGGTATGACTTGTGGGGTTGGAAAGAAGACTCATAGGGCTACAATAGGATGAAATTTCAGACCTTGGAGATCCTAAATTATAGATATATAACAGATTCAATATCAAGCTCCTACAAATAAAAAAAAAGTGTGTATTTTTTTTAAATTTGCATAAGTTTTGTTTGAAAAATCAGTTTGAAGTGAATCAAGGGGGCATAGTGAAACATACATATCATTTTTTGATTCCAAAATGACTCAAAGCAAGAAAATGGAAACACCTAGTAAGCAACCAGAAATCTCTACTATGATGAATGAAGAAAAAGAATAAATGCAACATGATATATCAAAATTACAAGACCAAGTGCAACAAATTTCGCTCTCACAGAGAGTAACCAAAAATAAAATGGAAACTAATATGGATGGTTTGAAAAATGATTTAAAATCATACATGGAAGGTTTGAAGGATGGCATGGAAGCTAAGATGGATGGTATGGAAGCAAAAATGAAAGGAAACATGGAAGATCTAAAGAATGGTTTAAAAGCAAACATGGAAGGTTTGAAGGAAGGTTTGATAAAGTTGCTACAAGAAATTCTTCCTAATGGTGAAAAGGTATTACATGAAACTCATGATGAGAACAAAAGAAATTTTAATCATGATTTCATAGACTCTAATGTTGGATTGAAGACCCACCATATTCCAAAGATCGATATGAAAATGTTTGATGGAAAGGATCTGGTAACATGGATACTAGAAATGGAGCAATATTTTGATCTCCATAATGTGAAACACACACAAAAGGTATGCATTACAACTTTATATTTAGAACCCAATCAGTTTGTATGGTATAGATGGCTTTGTTCTCGTAAACAACTTGTCAATTGGTTAATTTTTATGGAGAAAATTATAGCAAACTATGAGGATGCAAAGAGAAACACGTTCTTTAGCCAATTGATAAATTTCAAACAAAAGGGTTCAATGGCGGAGCACATTGAGAACTTCCAAAAATTGAATATAAGGGTAAATGATATTCCAGAGGAGCATAGGATTGATGTTTTCATAAGGAATTTAAATGATAACATCCAATATGAGGTTCGCTTTTAGGAACTTGATTCATTGGAGAAGGCAATCAAGTTGGCAAGAAAAATTGAAACCAAAAGTATGGCAACAAGAAAGCCTACAACTCACAACTATAAAGATGGAATTGTTGTTGCTCCTATCCTTCCACAACCTACAAGGTTGACACCACAACAATTGGAAGAAAAAAGAGAAAAAGGGATTTGTTATAGTTGTGGTAGAAAATACACTAAACGTCAAAAGTGTGCTAAGAAGAGATTATTTTACATAGATTGTGAAGAGGAGGAAGAAAGGGAACAAGAAACTTCAAAAGAAAAGGATATACACCAGAAACGAACCCTAAAGAAAGAACAAATGAATCAGGCCATATCTTGTAATGCATTGGAAGGAATTACCACTCCTCAAACTCTCAAGATAGAAGGACATGTCAAGAAGAAAAAGGAAATAATGTTTATTTATTTGGGTAGAACCCATAATTTTATTCATTGTAAGATAGCCAAGGAATTGAATTTCTTCCTATATCTAGCACCAGAGTGTCAAGTGATGGTTGCAAATGGAGGAACTATAAATTTCTCTGGAAAGTGCCATAATATTATGCTAACCATGGGGGAATGTGCATTGAATAGTTCAATTCTTTCCATTCCAATGGGTGGCATTGATGTTGTACTAGTAGTCCAATGGTTACAATCTTTGGGTACGATAGATTTTAATTTTCAAGTCTAACTTTTCATGAATTTTTTTTGGGAAGGAAGTTGAATTAAGGGGTATCGAAGGGAAAACACGAAAGATATCAAATATAATGTAATGACAGACCTTATAAAGAAATAAAAATGAGGCATAATTGCAAAATTATGCTCACTAGAGGTTCAAACATCGAAATCATCTATTTTTCCATATCTCCAAAAAGTCTTGGACAATCATTCCAAGGTATTTGAGACTTCCAAAGGCCTCCCACCTATGTGTGATCATGATCGTGCTACTCATTTGATTCCAGGAAGTGTTCCTCGAAACATTGGGCCTTACTAATATTCCTTATCCAAAAGAGTGAAATTGAACATTTGGTTGCAAAAATGCTAGAGGCCGGTATAATTCAACTTAGTGAAAGTTCTTTCTCTACTCTAGTAGTATTTGTTCACAAGAAGGATGGATCATGGTGCATGTGTCTGGATTATAGGGAGTTCAACAAGCTCACTATTAAAGATAAATTTCCCATTCCTGTCATTGACGGATTACTGGATGAATTACATGGAGAAATTTACTTCACCAAATTGTATCTTAATTCAGGATATCATCAAATTAGAATGAATACTGAAGACATTCCGAAAACAATATTTAGAACTCGTGAGGGTCATTATGAATTTTTGGTCATGCCTTTTGGTCTTACCAATGCACCTTCTACATTTCAAGTTTTGATGAATTCCATTTTCAAACCCTTCGTTAGAAAATTTGTGTTAGTATTTTTTGATGATATACTAATCTATAGCAAGTCTTGGAAGGATCATGTTCAACATGTTGACAAGGTGCTCAAACTATTGGAGGAGAAACAATTATATGAAAAAACATTCAAATGTTTCTTTGGAGTACATGAGGTGGAATATCTGGGTCATACTGCATCTCATGAGGGTGTTAAGGTAGACCCTAACAAAATTAAAGCCATTAAGGAATGAAAAATCCCCACAACCATAAAGCATCTACGAGGAGTTTTCGCGTTTATAGGGTATTATAGCAAGTTTGTTATGAATTATGGGAGAATAGCAACACCTCTAACAACATTACTGAAGAGAGAAGCATTTTATTGGACTTCAGAAGCAACTAAGGCCTTTGAACATCTTAAAGTGGCAATGTGCCAAGCACTGATCTTAGCTATGCTAAACTTCATAAAAACCTTTATTGTGGAATGTGTTGCCTCATGAAATGGAATTGGTGTTGTTTCAATGCAAGAAGGAAGACCCATTGCTTTTGAAAGTCGTCAAATCAAAGGCAAGTATTTACACAAACCTATTTATGAGAAGGAAATTTTGGCAATACTTCATGCATTAAAGCAGTGTCGACCTTACCTAATGGGAAGACCCTTCAAGGTAAAAACAAATCATGATTTTCTTAAATACTTTTTGGAACAAAGATTATCTTCAGAAGAACAACAAAAATGGGTCACAAAGATGTTGGGTTATGACTTTGAAATAATCTACAAAAAAGGAAGAAAAATATTGCTGCAGATGCACTCTCAAGAATAGATATGGATGTGGAAAAATGACGAAGAAGTGTGGACACTCATTCAAAAGTTGTAGCAAGATCCTAGTACAACTGATACATTTAGCTGGAAAAATGATTCATTATGGTACAAAGATCACTTATATCTTTATAATAATTCCCAATTCAAACAAAATATTCTTTTGGAATTGCACACCTCTCCCTTAGGAGGGTACTTAGGATTTTTAAAAACTTACCACAAGATCAAGAAGGATTTTTTTTGGGATGGCCTTAAATCTGATATTCAAAAGTTTGTGGTGGAACGTTTTGTTTGCCAATAAAATGATGTTGAGAAAATTAAAACCTCGAGTTTGTTACAACCTTCATCCATTCCAAGTCAATGTTGGGAAGAAGTTTTAATGGATTTTATCACAGGCTTACCCAAGTCCGAAGTAAAAAGTGTCATCATGGTGATATTTGATAGACTTACTAAGTACGCACACTTTTGTGCATTATCTCATCCATTTAATGCCAATATATTTTCTATTATATTTATGGAAACAATTCAAAAGCTACATGGAAACCCAAACATTATTGTAAGCGACAAAGATTCCATTTTTAGTGAAAATTTCTGGTCAAAATTATTTTCTTGTTTGGGTACTCAATTAGCTCATAGCTCATCTTATCATCCTCAATTTGATGGGAAAACTAAGATAGTGAACATATGTTTGAAAGGATATATTTGTTTCTTTGTATCTGATAAACAAACACAATGGATCAAGTGGTTACCCCTCACTAAATGGTGTTACAAAACATCCTTCCATATTGCAGCAAAAATGACCCCATTTATGGCACTTTATGGATATCATCCACCATCCATCACATCATCTTTAAGAGAAAAATCTAAGGTTCAAGAAGTGGAAGATCACATCGAGAATCAACAACAAATTCTCCAACTCTTAAAGGATAACCTCACTTTGGCGCAAAATCGAATGAAACAACAGGAAAATCAACATCACAGCGAAAGAAATTTTGATGTAGGCCACTGAGTATTTTTACAACTACAACCATACAAACAAATATCCCTCAAGAAAGCTAAGAAGGATAATAAATTATCACCAAAGTACTATGGTCCTTACAAGGTGTTGCGAAATATTAGTACTATGGCATACAAATTGGAGCTTCCTACATCTTCTTGAGTGCACCCAGTTTTCCATGTTTAATACTTAAAGAAGGTTATAGGTGACAATCTCCTAGTTCAAACGATATTGCCAAAACTTGACGAAGAAGGAAAAACCATATTGAAACCTCAAATAGTCATGGAAATAAGAACTCAACATCTATGAAATCGATCAATTTAAAAGTATCTCATGAAGTGGAAGAACTTACCCCCTGGAGATTCCACATGGGAGTATGAGAATTTTATACAGAAGCATCCATAACTACTCAAGCATTGAGGACAACACTTTTTTGAAGGAGAGGGGGATGTTAGGTCCCTATAATACTAGTATATCCCCTTATTGTTATTGTTGTGCCCATGTAGTCCCCGTATTGTTATTATTGTACCCCATGGAATCCCACTATTGTTATGGTTGTTCCCTTACATTATTATTGTTATATAGGCTCTAATTATATTGTGGCCCCTTATACTCTTATATATAGAAAGGATTTTTTTTCATTTGAATCATCCAAGAATTATTCATTTATGTGATGTAAAGGAGTTTCCCCCTCAAAGAGGCTATTTTTCAAGTTGTTGATCTATCCTTTTTTATTTTTTGTGAGATGGTTGCATAAGAGACTGCTATGTTCATATATGCATTCATGAGTTATAGATTACATGTTCACCATATGTTTGACAAAATGACTGTCATGGTAAGGCATGGTTAGGTCAAGTCTTTGATAAAGTTTTGTATGATTGGAATTTTCTTCCAGTCTTTTATCATTTTGGAAAGTTTCAGGAAGTTCTGGGTAGTGGTCTAGAGGCTAGCTTGGAATTGTGGCTTGGATCTTGGGACCACAAGCATTGAACTAGGTATTTTAGTTCACAACTACACTCAGGAAGGATTTTGCATGCATATGGAGGGTCACAACTACACTCTTGCATGCACGTGCATGTGACTGGGGTGTTAAGTCACTGAAAAAGCAGTCTAGTTCAGGGTTAGGTCACCTGGGGTGGCTCTTTGGCCCCTGAGTGTCTTGTAAGCCCTATAAGATTTCAGTTTGTGGTTAGTAAGTTCCATTTGTCAGTCTCACTTCCATAACTAAAGCTTGGAGGTCGAGTCATGTCATAGTAACTCTTCATCTCATCTTTACCCTAGCAGGCCAGTAAAATTAAGTAAATGTGGTAGCGGGTGGTTACAAATTGGTATCAGAGCATGGTTCCATACTTGGATTGGATGGCGGAATGTGTTTTTCATGCATGCATGCTAATGTCTATCTGGTTTTTATGCATGCATTGTCATGGTTATGTTTGTCACATTTGAGGTCATTATATGAAGTTAGTGTTATCATGCATGATGTCGATATATTGATATTATTATGTATATACATGTATCGTGCTAATCTAGATCGATTTTGCAAATAAGATAACCTTTCTTGAACTTCACTAAGGTATGTTGATTATGTTTATATTTGGTTATCTGGGATGGTATGCTTACAAGATAAAGAGGATCAGAAATGACTAGAAAAATGGTGGATTATAGTTCACGAGATTCCCCTTATAGATCTTATGAGAAACCAAGAGATGAGTACTCTCTTGACATAACAGACACCTTGATAAATTTAAAGGAAAAATCCAAAGTTACATGGCAGATAATGATAGAATCATTCAATCACAGTAAAGGCTTACTAGGGCATAGGAAAAACAAGCAGAGGTTAATGCAGTTATCCTTCAGAGCTTTTCATACTTGCAGAGATAGGGACAACCACATAATAGTTATGGACAAGAGGATAGGATTAATGGGGCATATGGTAGCAGCTCTCATGGTGGGACCAGGTCAAACAAGGATGACACAGTCAGATATGGCAGGTTCTTGGATACACCTAATAGGAGAGATGGTGGATATGGGTTCTACTGTAGTTCTGGTTCAGACAAGTATCATGGTCATCATTGTTATGATCCTTACAGGAGAAGTGAGAGGGGATACTTTCCATATCAATTCAATAAAGCCAATACACCTACATTTGATGGAGAGTTGAAGAAATCAGAAGATGCAAAGGCATGGTTTCTTGGAATGAAGAAGTTCTTTGAGATGCATGACTATATAGAGAACATGAAGGCCAAGATAGATATTTTTAGTCTCAAAGGGAAAGTAGAAATTTGGTGGGAAGATGCGAAGTGTGTCAGAGACATTAGGACAGAGGATTTGAGTTGGCATGAATTCAAGAGACTCCTCAAGAAGAAATACTTATCATAGAGGTACTATGATGGAAAGGCCGAGGATTTCTATGAGCTGAAGATGTGATCTATGATAGATGAGGAGTGCACAACTAAGTTCCTGGATTTTTTTACGTATGTGCCTTATCTCAAGGATGAGAAGACAAAAGTTTAGAGATTTATCAGTGGATTTCCATTAGCATTTAAGGATCAGATTGAGTGTGATGAGCCTCGATCACTGGAAGAAGTAATTGGAAAGTTGAAACATTGTTATGAACAATCGAAACGTAAGACCGAGTCTAAGCAAGGTTGGAAATGGAATGACAAGACTAAAGGAAAGTCGCCACCGAAATGGAGAAGAACTCGAGATGCATGTGAGAAGGAAAATATTGCTCCTTACAAGGAGTCTAATGCAGTTGAGAAAGGACATGGATCTCAGCCGAGAGAGTAGTAGAACAAAGGTATGGGGCCTTTGCAGTGTTGGATATGCAGAAAATATTATCGTAAGAAGTATTCTCAATTGTATCATGGTCGTAAGCCTCATATCTATAATGCTAAGGAGGCATAGATAGTTGGGGATGTTGGGCATAAAATTCCTCAGATCTATGTTGTATTTGATAACAAGCAGGCAGATCAGCAGATATCCATTATCAAGATGGAAGGTAAGCTCTATGATCGAGTTGTTTCCATTTTTATTGGTCCTGGATCTAATTATAGTTATGTTAATCGTGACATGGTGGATAAGTGTGGTTTGAGAAAAGAAGTGCATGTAGAGTCTTGGTTGGTGTAGTTGGATATATGTACTAAGTAAAGAGTTCATCCTTCGGGAAGAGCTTGTGCATTTGAGCTGAATGGTATGTCTACATTGGCACATCTAAATGTGCTTCCATTGGGATCATACAATATGCTTTTCAATATGGATTGGTTGTACCTTGACAGGATTAAAATGGATTTGTCTGAGAAGGCTATTGAGTGTTTGGATGATAATGGAGAGGAGAATCTTACAGGGTAAGAAAAGGCGTATTTTGGTGAGAATGGTTATAACTATGTAGACAAAGCGCAGTTGCAAGAAAGGGTGTGTATTGTAACTCGTAGTGCATTTTTCCAATAATAAAAATAAGGATGTTGAGAATGCGGGTATTGAAGAGGTATCTGGTTTTATAATAGTTTCAAGATGTATTTTTAGCAGAGATTTCAGAGTTTCCTCCTTATAGGGAAGTGGATTTCTCTATTGAGTTGGTACTAGGAGCAACATTAGCATCAAAGGCACCTTACAAGATGGGCACTCTAAAGTTAGTGGAATTGAAGTTGTAGTTGAAGGAAATGCTTGACAAATGATACATTAGGCCAAGTGTGTCACCTTGGGGTGCACCAGTGTTGATTTCCAAGGAAGACATAACAGTGGATCCAGAAAATATCAGAGTTATCATGGAATGGGCAGCTCCTAAGAATGTGGATGAACTTAGATCATTTATGGGGTTAGCAGGTTATGATAGGATGTTCATCAAGAATTTCCCATGGATTTCCTATCCTATTACGTCGCATAGGAAATGAAAGAAATTTGAATCAACAGAGGAATGTGTATCTAGATTTCAGTAGTTGAAGCAGTTGCTTACAGTTTTAAATATTACATATCCATATAAGAATTTGTGTTGTGTGCAGATGTTTGCAAGAGAGGACTTGGTGGAGTCCTGATGAAGGAGGGATAAGCAGTATGTTACGAGTCAATAAAATTGAATGAGCACGAGCATAAATATGTGACACATGATCTTGAGTTTGCAGCTACCATTCATGCATTGAAGATGTGGAGGAAGTGTCTTCTTGGCAGGAGGGTTTTGTTTATGAGTGATCACAATGGACTGATATACTTGTTTGACCAATCTAATCTAAATTCCAGGCAAGTGAGGTAGTTAGCTACACTCAGTGAGTTTGACTTGAAGATCAAGTACATTAAGGGTAAGGAGAACATGGTTGTAGATTCTCTTAACAAAAGAGTGCAAGTAAATCACATAGTAGTTGTTGGGCGCAGCCCAAGTTGTCCCAATTTTTGGCCAATCTCCACATTTTATGGAGTGGAGTGCGTAGTACCACGGAGCTATGTACCGCGGTTTGTTTTAAGGGCTTTAGGGTGGGTTGAAGTCCCTTATTTTTGTAATGTGTTTGGCAAATAGTTGATTGTTTGTAGGAGGACCATGGTATTTTGATGTACCCGTTGATGTAATTAGTATATATAGGAGAAAAGATGTAAGTCGAAGTCATGAATAAGATAGTAATGATACAAGAATATGGAAATATCTTTGTAATCTGTTTTGGGTCTTGAAAGAAGGCTCTACAACTAAGTGCACGGAGATTTAAAGTCTGCGGTTGAGTGCAAATACACTTGCAACTGGGTGCGCAGGTTGAGGAATTGTACGTTGTTTCAAGGAATTAATATAAGAAGTGCAGTTTTGATGGATATAACTTGTGTATGATTATTATATATTTTTCTTTATATTCAGTATTTTGGTTATATTTTACTTATGCGCAGTATTGTTTATGGTTGTTAATGGCATGAACTAGGTTCAAATTTTACTGTGCACCAACAAAACCCTCAATTACTGGCCCTCTTAGCAACGATCTGCAAGCAGATTGCAGTCTCACCCGAAGTGATTATGGGAGGATGCAGAACCAGGTTTCTGCAACCTTGATGGATGATGCGATGTGGTATTTATATGTTCTTTTATCCTTAACATACATAGATTACTTCGTATGGTTGGATTATCTACTTAACCATGCCATTAACAACCATAAACAATACTACACGGAAGTAAAATATAACCAAAATACTGAACATAAAGCAAAAGATACATAATAATCATAGACGAGTTATGTCCATCAAAACTACACTTCTTACATTAATTCCTTGAAATAACATATAATTCCTCGACTTATGCACCCAGCTGCAGGTGTCTGAGCACTCAACTACAGACTTTAGGTCTCCGCGTACTCAACTACGGAGCCTTTCCTTCATGACCCAAACACTGATTATAGAGATATTTCATTATGCTCATACCATTATTATCTTATTCATGACTTCGACTTACATTTTTTCTCCTATATATACTAATTACGTCAATAGGTACAAGTTGTCACAAAACTATGACAACACAAGTGGTGTCCAAATTTGGAGAAATGCACATTTGGTATGACCCAGGTTCAATATATGTGGCACATCATTGATGAGCAGGGTGTGCACGTGGACCTAGCCAAGATACAAGTCATTTAGGATTGGCCAACCCTAACCACTCTAACAGAGCTCCGCAACTTTTGGGTCTTTCCAACTTGTATTGCAAGTTCGTGATGGGATTCTCTCATATCACTTGGCCTTTGAGTCAAGTCACCAAGGGAGGAGAGAACAAAAAAAAGTTCTTTTGGTTTGAATCCCAACAAAAGGAATTTTTCTAGTTGAAGCATCACCTCTGTTCTGCACCATTTCTCACATTACCATACCTATAACGACCATTTGAGATCGAGACATATGCCTCTGACTATGCTATTGGTGCAGTTCTTACTCAACAGGGGCATCCTGTGGAATATCACAATGAGACACTTTTGGACACAGTCTGAAAGTATCCCACCTATGACAAAGAGATGTATTCCATTATGCAGTCTTGTTGACAATGGAAGCATTCATTCTGGGAAAGGAAATGATCATCCACATAGGCCACCAACCCCTATAGTTCATACAAACACGGGGGAAGTTGCAGAACGATCACCATCAGAAATAGTCCAAATACCTGCAACAGTTCCATTTGAACATTAAGTACAAGAAGGGAAGCACCGACAATGTTTCAGACTGCCTCAGCTGAACGTCGGTCATGGCGCTAACCAATGTGTTTGACTCTTATGGGCACGAGATTGTGGGGTGGTTGCATCTTTACAAGAGCGATCTAGAATTAGGAAACACATACCAAACGCTCTTGGAGCTCAACATTCCACCGTTCCTTGATCTACACTCAGTTTTCAATGTAGATCACCTTTGGCCATAATTTCCACCATTGTTGGACACATCCGACATTGCAGAACAACTCACACCAACATAGTTAAACCTAGACTGCATCGAATATTCCACAACTGATCGAATCGTGGAAATGAAAATCAAGAACACTCACCAGCAAAAGATCCAACTTTATCGGGATGTCAAAGCTGGTCAACTCTTGCACCAAGGCAAGTGGCTCACCAGGGATCAAGTTCAGCAAAAGTTTTCCCATTTCATGGAGGCACTCAACACAATGGGGACCATTGCTTCCTAAGGGGGGAAGGACAGAGCCAGGTGGATATTGGTGGCCACCCATATATTCCACTTGGACCCCCACTGTTATTTCTTTTTAGTTTCCTTAATTGTAGCACAACTTACTATTTTTGGCAGTTTTTTGGGTCCTAAACTTCCGGAGCCATTTTGAGGGACTAAAAGACATTTTTAGCGAAATAGAGAAATCGAAAAAGTCCCAAATAGGTTCACCAATTTGTTTTCGGCCTCCCCTTTGAGATATCTAAAATGAGGTATTACGATAACCAAATTGAGATCGTATGCGAAAGTTATGACCCAGGGAAGTTGATCTACTAATTTACCCAAACGGGGCCCGCAATTTTGGCACTTCATCTCTTAGGGTTAGATTTTTGGATGTTTAGGGTTTTCCATTATTTCTCAATAATAAATAGGCCTTTCAGCCTCATTGTAACACAATCCAGAGGCATGTAGCTGCCGCATCTCTTCTCAGAGATAAGCTACCATGGCCCGAACTAGTTTATTTCCATTTCCGTATGTAAGCATATTTCAATTCTTTGATATTAATGAAATGAAGTTTTATATATGTTGCATCTTTGTGTTTATGTGTATATCTATATTTTTTGTGTTCCTTCATAAGTCTGGATCAATAACTCCATAAATCTCGGGGAAGACCACATTCCTATGAGCTTCCCCACTAAATCCCTATCCAAAAATGCCAAGGTAGTTCCTTGAAACCCTGATGGAAGGGCCACTAATGGGATGATATTTGCCTTCTTCATAATTTTTTTCTATTCTTCCTTATATCTAGGTTTTTTGGAAAGTGAAGCTACAAGGGCCTAGAAGGCCTCAACTTCATCTTGCAGAGAGGAGACAACCCTATCATGAGCAACCATCTCGAGAACAGATCTAGGGTATGTAACCCCATAGTGACAATGACCTTAATCCCATCTTTCCCTAAACCCAAATCAACCATGAATAGGTCAGTGATCCACAAGTAGAGAGGATATATTCAATTGTAATGATGAATTCTGTTATCATGGATCTGTTGTGGCCAGCAACAACCCCCCTTCTTATTTAGTTTTATCATTAATACTAAATAAGTGGGGACCCCTATTTAAAAAAAAATTTAAAATTAATTAGTGCTTGTATTTCCTTTTTAAATAAAACTTACTATCATAAACATAAGAGAATACCCTAAAAATCTAAAAAGACTTAAGTTTTATGATAAAGATTAGAATAAAATCACTCCTTAAAGAGCGTCGCATCACAAAAAGGTAATGGATGCCTTCTGACGAGCGGAATTCTAAGATTGCGAAATCACGCATCAAAATACCCTCATCGCATCGCATGCCTCAAGCATCACTTAAGCTGAAATGCCTCAAACCGCCGATATGTGATGGCGCATCTCGCAAATTGCATTTAGCATAAAACACATTGATAGATAATTACTACACGTTACGAATTTGCGATATTGCGATCTATGATATTGTGATCTGTGATACTGCGATCTGCGATATTGCGAAGAAAATTGCAAAGTCGCCTTATCGCAGATCTTCAAGGCTCATTGTTTGAAAAAGCTTTTTCCATAAACCAATGCCCAGTTATGCGTGTTAATGTTAATTAATGGGTTAGTTGGCAATCATTAATAAAATATGGTTTTGATCTGATCGAGGAGCCATTTCACGTAAGGTGATATATTTTATATGTTTTCGGCATTTAAAGCTTTCCCGTCACCTTTTTCTTATCATTACTCTTACCTCATTTGTAAACTGTAGGAGCGAAGAGCAGAGAAGTATACATAGCAGTGTTCAGAATATCACGGGAAAGAAGGGCAAAGCTCCGAGTTCTGAAGACAAAGAAATGACGCCCTTATACATAGACACCACCTATAACAAAGATGTCGGTATTACTACTTGGGAAGGAATGCACAGTCTGCTCGAAGAATAAAATCCCAAAGTAATGGAGGTTACAGCTACTGTGGGTAACACAAGTCTTCTGAGGTTTCTATTACAGAACTATCATGTTCGTTCTTGCACCAAATAGCGGCGAGGCCCAAAATTCTTCCATACACAGACATGGTCAAATGAGTACTGGATAATGTTGATATCACAAATAGGGAATTTAAAGCTCAGAACCAAAAAACTCACGGAGTTGTTATTTTCACAAAATTTAAGCTTCTTTATATCCTCTAACAAAAAGCACGCAAGAGGTGAAAACCACACCAGGGAAGCCCGGATCGAGAAATGGAGGCAGTCTCTGATGCGCGATTGGCGCATCACCAGGAAAAACCCCTCGAGATAGAAAGCCTCTAATCGCTAAGTCACCTGTAAGCATAAAAATTTGTAGGAAAAAAGCGCTAAAGGTGAAAGGCAAATCCTGAATTCTAAAAC
>APFE031382421.1:48972-138690 GCA_000404065.3 Pinus taeda | reverse complement strand
ACATTTTTGTAATAAATTATTTTTAGATTTAGCTAGTAGTATTTAAACCCTTCTCATGCATTTAGAGAAGGGTCCTGAAATTTGTCAAAAACTTGTCCTTAGAACATGCACTTTTGCACCCTCCGAGGAGCTTTTGATGAATGAATGGAATAGGATTTATTGATATCTGCGTTTAATATTTACTACTGATGTTGCACTTTTGTACTCTTAGTGGATGTTGATTAAGAAGGGATAAATCATTATTACTTGAAGCTCATGAGTAAAACTAGTTATAAATGGGACTTTTATCTCTTAACTATTTCTACTTATGTGTTAAGGTGATATTCATGTTCTGTTATTTATATATAAATGTGTGAATGCTTGAGTTATCATTTGGCACTTTTGTACGATGATAGCTATTTATTTATGCTTAATATATAAGTAGCTTATTATGCGGTATGTTTTTCACAATTGTTTCGTCTAACTTTTTATACGAAATGGTTTATCTTTATTGAATTCTTTTCTCATAGCAGTTGAATGATCTTTATTACCAATTGTTATTTGAAATCATTTTAGATCGCATAACAGGAAGATTAAATCCTAGGTTAGTTTAGAATTAGATATTTATGTTCATTAGAATACAATTACATTAGATTTAGAATAAAATCATTTTATTTAGGAATTATTAGAAAGGAAATATCAATTTTGAACACACACACACATATATTGGGAAACTGGTCCCATATCCCCAGTTGGACCCACTATACCAAATGAAAAAGGAGCTGCTAACCAAGGTCCGGACCGGGTGGGTATCCCCTTTGTTGTAGACCCGATTTTCGAGGCTTCAACATATTTGGCGCTAGAAGGAGGGCCCCGAATTGTGAATGGCAAGTAAATCTAAATCTAAACACCATTCTAAGAGTAAATCGCCCTCACCATCTCCCCCGACTTCTACATCACACTTAGAATCTTTAAATCTTGAACCAGAAGTCGATAAAACAGCAACCATTGCCACAAACCCGAACATTTTAGAGAAATCTACTATCAAACGTCCTGAAGTTGAATCTTTGATCCATAAACTTCAGCAATTTTCTATATCACCCCAAAGATCTGAAAAATCTCAAGGTAGTGTGACTTCGCAATATAACCCTTCTCATCCTCTTACCAAATTGAAGAGTGAAAAGTTTGGTATTGAGCCAACTGAGTTACCTCTACCTACAAGGAGGAGAGCAAGGAAATCACCTAAAGGGTCTGATAGCGAGACTCTTTCATCATCATCATCCATCTCAACCTCTCCACCGCGAAGTCAACCATCCACCAATCCGCTTCAGATTATTGTCCACCAGTCCACTCGAACTTCCACATCTCCTTCTCAATCCTCTAGAACTGTAATATCCTCATCTTCCCGACCAGAAGGATCATCTTCTTCACTTTCATCTATTAGTAGTTCAACGATGGCCCAATCTCCATGGAATAACCCAGGGGCAGTCTGAATGCCTGCGCCCTTGAGTCAAATATCGGCCCATCCTAAAAAATGGCTGCCTAAATTTAATCCTAAAGCAGGCATGCTAGCAGAAGAACATATAAACAACTTTATGTTACCTATAAATCTCAATGGAGTTACTAATGAAGACGTTGTCATCCGACTCTTTCCTTACACTTTGCAAGGAGCAGCCAGATCATGGTATTTCTCATTACCATCTGGATCTATCACTCGTTGGGATATCTTCCAGGAAAAATTCTTGACTAAGTTTGGTGATGACAGGTCTACAGCGACACTGATCAATGACTTGTCTAACCTTAGGGCTGAGTCAAAAGAACCTATCAAAGATTTTAACTCACGTTTCAATAAACTATTGAACAAAATTCCTACTACTTCCAAGCCTAGCGAAGAAGTGCGAAGTGAATGGTACATCTCTGCTTTACCATCAAACATAGCAATCTTCATTGATAGGGCTAATAAAACAACTTTAGTTGATAATATGAAGGAAGCAATAGCGGTAGAGAAACGTATCATAACCTTAGAAAATAAAAACGTCGTTGATGAATGAAAATATAAGAAGGTTACTTTTAAGGAAGATATCAAGAAAAAACAATCGAAAGATCCATTCAATTTAGAAGGATTGTAGAAAGTTTTGAAAACCATGTCTAATGAAATGGTTGACATTAAGAAATAGGTAGCAGAGACTTTTTCTAAAAAACCGTACAAGCCTTATAGAAGAAATCCTTCAACTGATTCAAAGCCTCCCAATGCTATTACAAATGCTGAATCAGAAGAAGAAAAAGAGGAAATTGCAACCGATGAACCTACCGATGAAGAAGAAGTTGTAGAGGTACAAGGTATGTGGGATTTCATCCTCCCAGATGAATAGGATCAAGAGGCATCGCCGGTTAGTACTAGAAGTAGAAATCAACTCGATCCTCCTCAACCTACTCCTAAGCCAAAGAGCGCAAGCTCAATGCCTAAGTACAAAGTCGTAGCCAAGAAAACGACACCTAAAGAGACTCAAACAAGCCCAGTCCAAACAAATTCACCAACTCCATCTAAAACGTTGATTGTTTCAGATGAAATGGAGTATAATATCATAGAAGACATGAATAATACTAGGGCTAATATTACTTTTTATGAATTGAGCAAGTTAAAACATAAGCGAAAGGTACTTTTGAAAGAGTTACACGCAGTACCAGTTGCACCTCTTCCCGCCGCTGTAATCTCTCAAGCTTCCCATGAGATGGGAAGACCTCCAACTAATGTGATTAATAAAGTTGATCCAAACGATATCACTTTAATTGGAGGAAGATCAAGATCTCATACTCCCCCATTTCTTCTTACTTATGAAGTTTTCAACAAAAATTTGCATAATTGTTTAGTTTATTTTGGAGCTTCATCTATTATCTTACCTAAAGTGATATGTACAAAGTTAAACGTTCAACCTCAGAAATCTGCAATGCACATAGTTCAGCTGGATCGATCGCAAGTTGAAGTGATCGGCGAACTAAATCAGGTTACCATAAGGTTGTCACCTAATCCAAAGGTATGTCAAGTTATCAACATTTTAGTTGCAGATATTCCATAATTATATGGATTAATTCTTAGTAGAGATTGGTCTGAAAAACTTCACGGATACTTTTAACTGACTGGTCGCACATGTGGCTCCCTTACAATGGTAAACCAAATCAAATAAAGGTTGAGCGAGAAAGATTTTAGAAATACATAGTAACAGAATTGGAAGGAGAAAATGAACCAGTAGCATACAGGAAAAATATTATTGGCAACTATTCTGTTGATTCTTTCTTAGGAAATTTTAATGCTCATACTTCACCTTACTTATAACATTTTGTTTTATCTCAAGTAGAAATTTTTTCTCAAATAGATAGTTCTAAATGTATTAATTTTATAGATAGTCATGTAAATAAATCTTTATTTTGGAAGTTATTTTTTGACTGTTCCAAGTCTAACGAAGGAGCAAGAGCAGGATGTGTACTAATCAGTCCAAAGGGAAACAAAAATATGCTAACTTGTAGACTCGAGTTCGATTGCACCAATAATACTGCAGAATATGAGGCTTTAGTCCAAGGATTATACAAAGCAATCGAATTAGACACCAAATATCTACAAGTCTTTGGAGATTCTGAAATTGTTATCAGACAGGTACGGAATACTATACATTGTTTATCAGGTCATTTAAAGCATTACCAATCTTTAGTACAAGATCTAACTGAACATTTTATAGCATTCAATATTCTATCAATTCCTAGACTCGAAAATGCTAGTGCCGACCTCTTGGAAAACGTAGCTTCCAAGATCATTCCCTCAGAAGACTATAGCCCTAATAGATTTTCAATCGAATTAATCTTTAGACCTTCGATTCCTGATAACATTACCAATTGGAGAATTTTCAACGATGATCCTGATAAGCTTCCTCACATCAAAGGGATCTTACACTAATCAGATAATTGATGAGGACCAACATGACAAACAATTGCAACAAGATAGCACTAATAATGCTATGCCAAAGTCAGTAGTCAAATTAGAAGACCTATATGATTTGAAAGATCGATTCAAAAGATCTACCAGTGCAGAATTTCAAAGTTCAACTCTGAACTATGAATTAGTAAATCTAGGAACTGATACCAAGCCGCAGAATATCAACCTCGGTCTTAGCCTAACCCCTGAAGAAAAATTAGTGTATGTTCATCTCTTGAAACAATACAAAAGTGTCTTTTCCTGGAACTACGATGAACTTAAGACTTATGACACTTCTATCATTCAGCATACCATCCCAATGATAAATGATGAAAAACCCGTCCAGCAAAAACTGAGAAAGATCTATCCTAATCTAGAAAACCAGATTAAATATAAGCTCAATAAATTGTTGAAAGCCAAAATCATTTTTCCTATTCGACATTCCAAATGGGTTTCCAATATGGTTCCCATAAGAAAAAAGAACGGAGACATTAGAATTTGCATTGACTTTCAAAATCTTAACAAAGCCTGCCAAAAGGATAATTTTCCTTTGCCTCCCATGGAGCAAATATTACAAGCAGTTGCAGGGTCAAAACTAATGGCCTTCTTGGATGGTTTCTTCGGCTACAACCAAGTGTTGGTCCATCTCAATGATCAATTAAAGACCACGTTCAGAACCAAATGGGGTACTTATGCGTATCAAAAGATGCCTTTTGATCTGATCAATGCTAGTGCCACATTTCAAAGGGCCATGGACATTGCAATTAAGGGATTAGTAAACAAATCATTAGTAATCTACTTGGATGATATAACTATATATTCCAAGAAGCGAGGCAATCATCTCAGAGATTTAAAACAAATCTTCCAACGTTGTCAAAGGTATGGAATTTCACTTAACCCAAAAAAGCCCTTTTTTGCATTAAGTGAAGGAAAACTTCTTGGACTTATAGTGTCAAAATCTGGATTCCATATTGATCCCGATAGAATCAAGGAGATTTCTGAAATACCCTTGCCTCGCAACAAGAAAGCTATGCAATCTCTCCTTGGCCAGATTAATTTTGTAAAGATATTTGTTCCAGGTTTTTCAAGAATCGTATCTCCTTTACAAGCAATGATTAAAAATAACTCAATCTCCAAATGGGGCCAAGATGAATATGAAGCATTCAATCTGATCAAGCAAATAATTGGTAATGCTCCATCTTTAGTAACTCCAATTTTTTTTTATCCTTTCATTTTATATACATTTGTCTTTGATAAATCATACGCTGTGATACTCACTCAAGAAAATCAAGGTAAGGCAGAAGCCCCAATTGCTTTTTTCGATTCAAATCTACAAGGGGCTGAATTAAATTATTCAGACGTCGAGAAACAAGCTTATGTTGTTTTCAAAGCGATTAAGCAAATGATTAATTATGTGATTTCGCCGAAATTTTTTCTAAACAAGTGTTATGGATCACAGAAGTCTAAATTCCTTGATATTTCAGACCCTTTCTACTTAAAACCCATACAAAGTTCATAGTACCATTTCCAGCAATAAGAAATCTCTTAGTATAGAAAGATGTGGGTGAGAAAAGAGCCAATTGGGTTACTGCCTTACAAGAATATGACGTAGAAATCAAACCAGCAAGTATTGTAAAAGGTCAAGGCTTTTGCAAAATGCTCGCTGGAGCATCGCTTATTTCCGAAATACCATCTGCAGAGATACAAATGTACAAAGTAAACCTAAACGTTGTTGAATCATTATACGCTGATATCATATTTTATCTAAAGAACGGATATGCTCCTTCAAACCTCAATTATACGAAGAAAAGAGCTCTAAGGTTGAAGGCTAAGCAATATCAACTCGTGAACGATGTACTTTTTAGGATGAATTATGATTCCATTCTCCTTAGATGTCTTGAGAAATCTAAAGCTGAAAAGGTGTTATAGGAACTCCACGATGGACCAGCAGGTGGACATTATGATGGAGATGCTACTGCACATAAAATCCTCTGCGCAGGATTGGCCCACACTATTCAAAGATGCACATAGCTACGTAAGGAAATGTCAAGTTTGTCAAACTACTGCTGGGAGACAAAGGAAACCATCATTGCCTTTGCAACCAGTCAACATTAAACAGCCTTTTGATCAATGGGGATTGGATATAATAGGTGAGATCGTTCCTCACTCTTCTAAACAACATAGGTATATCCTTACAGCTACAGATTATTTTACTAAATGGGTAGAATCAGTTCCTCTCAAGACAGCTAATGTCGAACACATCATTGATTTCATAGATCAGTTCATAATCACCAGGTTTGGTTTACCTTCTGCTTTAATGTTTGATAATGCATCGTATTTTTATGGTAATGCGATGACTGAATTTGCACTCAAAAGAAGTTTTAAGCTTAAATACTCTGCAAATTATTACCCACGGGGGAATGGATTAGTTGAATCAACGAATAAAAACTTAATCAAAATCATTAAGCGAACCATTGATCAAACTCATAAGAATTGGCACAAATCCTTAATATATGCTCTATGGGCAGACCAAATAACGTAGAAAGCCTCCATTGGCACTTCTCCCTTTAATTTAGTTTATAGGAAAGAAGTAGTCCTTCCAACTCATCTAGCAATTCCCTCTTTGGCCTTAGTTCAATATATTGATGAAGCACTAACTTCTTCCTTACAACTGAGGCAGCTGGAAATACTTAAGCTAGAAGAGCAACAAGAACAAGCTAAAATAACTCATGCTCATCCCCACGCATTAGTAAAAGCTTCTTTTGATTCAAACATGATATCTAGAAAGGACTTTCAGATTAAAGATCTAGTTTTAAAATGGGACAAGGCTCATGAGGAAAAGGGCAAACATACAAAATTTCAACGAATGTGGCTTGGCCCTTTCCAAATTGCAGAAATCATAGGTCCATCTACTTTTATGTTACAGGATTTAACAGGAAAAAAAGAATCTTTACCTATTAACGGGCAGATCATCAAAAAATACTTTCCATAGGAGATCATTCTTCTATTTTTGTAGATTAGTTTTCCTTTATTTCTGTAATAAAACCAGTTGTAAATGGTTACATTTGGAATTCATGAAAAAGACAAGTATTTCTTTTAGATTTTGCTTTTTGCTTGTATAAATAGAAATGATTTAGAAAATGGGTCATTATTATTCAAAGATACAGTCAAAGGCTATAAGCCAAAATATGATACTAGTTTCAACCTTGTAAATTTTGATAAAAAGAGACCTTCAGTGGAAATTTGTTTTATATTAGTCAAATGAAAGGTATCAATAACAAAACGAAGATTCTCTGTAGAAAATCTCTTTCCAAAAACTCTACCCTTGTCGTCTAGAGCTATTCTTAAGGAAACAATGACTCCCTCTGCACCTAGGGAATTACGAGCTTCAAGGAATAATCCAACGATACACTTTAAACTTAAAGAATAAGAGGTCTCAGCACGAGCCAACTTATCATGATCATAGATATTATATCTTGCTAACTTTGCCAAAACTGCATACCACAACAGGGCAATGACTCAAGATTGTTGCAATCAAAAGACAAGGGATCTCATCATGAGCCAACTTGTTCAACAAAGTTATAAATCAAGTGAATGGCACTGTCATAATTTGGCTACCAAACCAAGGCATTGTTCTTTAAGGATTAAAAGAAAATAAAAAGCAATAAGTGCGGATATGGATTTCTCTTTGAAAATTGTATATTTCTCCAAGTAGGATACAGGATCATTACTGGATAACAGGTAACCCTGTCAAGGCTATAAATGCCTGTTGGCAGCAGAGCCTTTACCTACGACAAATGAGCATATTTAAAACTGATTTATAGAGAAAGCTTTGTTTTATCTTTATAAACCAAGTAGTGATTGATGTAGATACAATGACTAGCTTGAGGAAGTAAATAACCAAAGTTAACATAGAATAAACAAACTATCATAGATAACTAAAAGCATGGTGTAATTTATCTTTCTATAATAAGGTTTGATTTTCTGAAAAAAAAAAAATTATGTTTTGGAAGTTTAGAAAATTCAAAAGAAAAGCAAAGGTAACTAGTTTTTCCAATTGAATCACCAATTGTTGTGGCCAACAACAACCCCCCTTCTTATTTAGTTTTATCATTAATACTAAATAAGTGAGGATCCTTATTTTAAAAAATTTTAAAATTAATTAGTGCTTGTATTTCCTTTTTCAATAAAACTTACTATCATAAACTTAGGAGAATACCCTAAAAATCTAAAAAGACTTAAGTTTTATGATAAAGATTAGAATAAAATCACTCCTTAAAGAGCGTCGCATCACAAAAAGGTAATGGATGCCTTCCGACGAGCAGAATTCTAAGATTGCGAAATCACACATCAAAATACCCTCATCGCATCGCATGCCTTAAACATCACTTAAGCTGAAATGCCTCAAACCGCTGATATGCGATGGCGCATCTCGCAAATCACATTTCGCAGAAAACACATTAACAAATAATTACTACACGCTATGGATTTGCGATATTGCGATCTGCGATACTGTGATCTGCAATATTGTGAAACAAATCGCAAAATTGCCTTATCGCAGATCTTTAGGGCTTGTTGTTCGAAAAAGCTTTTTCCATAAACCGATGCCCAGTTATGCGCGTTAATGTTAATTAATGAACTAGTTGGAAATCATTAATAAAATATGGTTTTGATCTGATTGAAGAGCCATTTCACATAAGGTGATATATTTTATATGTTTTCGGCATTTAAAGCTTTCCCGTCACCTTTTTCTTATCATTACTCTTACCTCATTTGTAAACTGCAGAAGAAAAGAGCAGAGAAGTATACATAGTAGTGTTCAGAATATCATGGGAAAGAAAGGCAAAGCTCCGAGTTCTGAAGACAAAGAAATGACACCCTTATACATGGACACCATCTGTAACAAAGATGTCGGTATTACTACTTGGGAAGGCATGTATAGTCTTCTCAAGGAAGAAAATCCCAAAGTAATGGAGGTTACAGCTACTGCAAGCTCACGCGGGGCTTCTGAGGCGTCTATTACAGAACTATCATGTTCGTTCTTGCACCAGATAGTGGCAAGGCCCAAAATTCTTCCATACACAAACATGGTCAAATGAGTACTGGATAATGCTAATATCACAAATAGGGAATTTAAAGCTCATAACCAAAAAACTCACGGAGTTGTTATTTTCACAAAATTTAAGCTTTATATCCTCTAACAAAAAGCACGCAAGAGGCTAAAATCGCACCAGGGAAGCCCGAATCGAGAAACGGAGGCAATTTCTGATGTGTGATTAGTGCATCGCCAGGCAAAACCCCTCGAGATAGAAAGCCTCTAATCGCTAAGTCACCTGTAAGCCTGAAAATTTGTTAGAAAAAAGCGCTAAAGGCAAAAGGAAAATCCTGAATTCTAAAAAAAGTGGTATTTATCAGGAATATTCTCAAGTGGGATGCACAGATCAAGAAAGCAGAACAAGAGACAAAAGAAGCAGCCACAGTAGCAAATAATGTCATTAACTGCATCAATGAAAATGTACACAGGGCAAATCTGATCTCAGAGACCACTCCAAGATATCTACCAAATGTACAACATCTACAGACAAGCTGGAGAGAGAAGGCTCAAGAAAAAGCAAATTCCATCAAAAGGTTAATCAAGTTAAATTGGGATTCTTACTGGGTGTACTTGGTAAAACCACACAGCCAGTGCATGACTCTCAAATGTATCATCAATTCTGCCGAGAAGATGGCACCAACACTTGCTGATTCCATTTTCTCAGGACAGCTAAAGTTGGAAGTCGGCCAGCCAACTCTCCTCAAGCAAATACTGAACGCTTACAATTACAAGGAACAAATACACAGATAGTTAGTTGTTAGTTTTAGTTTTAGATTCAGTTTTAGTTTTAATTTTGCTTTATTTTTGCTTGAAATGAGGACGGTCATTTAAACCGCATCCTACATTTTTGTAATAAATTATTTTTATATTTATCTAGTAGTATTTAAACCCTTCTCATGCATTTAGAGAAGGGTCCTGAAATTTGTCAAAAATTTGTCCTCGGAACATGCACTTTTGCACCCTCCGAGGAGGTTTTGATGAATGAATGGAACAAGATTTATTGATATCTGCGTTTAATATCTACTACTGATGTTGCACTTTTGTACTCTTAGTGGATGTTGGATTAAGAAGAGATAAATCATTATTGCTTGAAGCTCATGAGTATAACTAGTTATAAATGGTACTTTTATCTCTTAACTATTTATAGCTATGTGTTAAGGAGATATTCATGTTCAATTATTTATAGATGAATGCGTGAATGCTTGAGTTATCATTTGGCACTTTTGTACGGTGATAGCTATTTATTTATGCTTAATATATGAGTAGCTTATTATACAATATGTTTTTCACAATTGTTTCGTCTAACATTTTATACGAAATGGTTTATCTTTATTGAATTATTTTCTCATAGCAATTGAATGATCTTTATTACTAATTGTTATTTGAAATCATTTTAGATCGCATAACGGAAATATTAAATCCTAGGTTAGTTTAGAATTAGATATTTATGTTCATTAGAATACAATTACATTAGATTTAGAATAAAAGTATTTTATTTAGGAATTATGAGAAAGAAAATATCAATTCTCAACACACACACACACATATATTGGGAAACTGGTCCCATATCCCCAGTCGGACCCACTATACCAAACGGAAAAGGAGTTGCTAACCAAGATCCAGACCGGGTGGGTATCCCCCTTGTTGTAAACCCAATTTTCCGGGCTTCAACAGGATCCTAGATAAATGTTGCAAATGTGAACCTCCATGAGATCCAATCAATGGCAACTTCTATTGTTATAGGTCCTAGTTGATTACAAAAACCTCACTGAACTCCTGCAACAAAATTATCTCAGCCACAACTCTCTACGACAATAGATTCCACAATGGCTAGGTAAACCTTAGCTACCTGAGGCAATACGCAACAGAGTGATTCTCCATTTACCAATGATGAACAATTACTGAAGCATGAAGGACCAGTGGAATATTATAATCCAATAACTGGTAAGTTTTTGAGTTCATCATATATGCGTTTCAAAGTACAAAATGAACTAAGAATGATGCATAGGGAATCCCACAACAAATGGAAATAGATATAGACATTGGGGAAAGACATAGGAAAAGTCATGAAATATCTCCAAGTCTGGAAATTGGAGTAGTAATAGGTTGAGTTATAGTTCAACCAAGTTGAAAATTAGAAAGTTACATGTGAATAAAATAAATTCATGTAGAAGTTATTACTATCACCACATATTCCTAGTAAGAAATGGAGTTTGAATTAAAATAATGCTTAAAAATGGCAATAAAATTACCTTTTTTATGCCCCACCCTACTAAAAATGAAGTTTGAAAGAACCTTGTCTTCTTTATGGAATTTTCTTTAATTGTTCTACTTAAATTGGTAATATATGCTCTTCTCCACCTCAAATAGACCATTTTGAGAATCATTATCTATATATTTGGCCCATGCAATGGTATCTATCTTAACCATTTGGAAGTTATTACTAAATTGCAGCATAATATTTTATTGTTGGTCTCAATTTTGTATGTAGCTTTTCTGTTGATGAACATTTTTTTCCAAGTTTTCATTTATTATAACCTTTTCCATTTTATAAATAATTGTTTTAGATATTCACTTTAATTGTTTTATAGCCATGTGAATATGCATCCAACCAAAAACTACACATTTTTTAATCTTGGACATTTCTTATCCCCATCGAATTTTGTTAGTCTCATTTATGTCACAAGAAAATGCATATTGATGTTGATATGTGTTAGTGTGTTTGTTGATAATTCTACAATTTGGTCTTATCTATGTTTTGTTTAAAAAATTGTCTTTCTTTCTTATTTATAAGCAATGTAGTCTTGATGTTATAAGTCTTTATTTTGGTTCATTTGGTTCCTTAAATATGTGTATTCTTATTTTAGTTGATCTACTTTGAATTTATGAATTTGAGATATTGTTATGTTGCAATGATTTTCTATAATTTTTGCAAGTGTTATCATTCTCTACACTATCATTTGAGAATTTTGTTGACTTTTATGTCAAATGACTGCATGTTCAAATATTGGATGTGCCCGTACCATAAAGTGGAAAAAGAATCAGAAGATGGTGCACAAGGTGGATCTCCTTAGGAAATCCTCTAACCTTAGCCAAATGTATGTGAAAGGAAACTCAATTTTATAGGCACTCAATCTAAATTTCAGTGGGCATCCTAGAGAGTATTAGGAAAATATGCCTTGAATTTCCATGGAATTGGAGAAAATATATAGCAAGACTTCCTTTAGTAAAATGTAGATGCTTGGAAAGCCTAAAGCATTAGGGGTTTGGGGATTGGAAAACATCCAATATTTTGAAAAGTCCCCATTTGTAAAGAGTCTTTGGAGACTTATCAAAACTAAACTTATATGACAATAAGTAGTTTAAGAAAACTACATCCAACTCCTTTAAATTGAAGATTAAATTCATTCAAAAACCAAACCTATAGCAAGGGTATCCATTATTTGGGAGTCCAAACTTTTAACTCTCTACCTCAATGGCCATTGGCTTGCATGGAAGGTGACGAACCATATAAAATTATAAAATGGGATTATCCATGGATATGAAACAATTTGGAACATATATTATCTTATGAGTCAGTTAAATCCTTATATTCGAAGGGACAGTTTCTTGGGTTAATGAATAAATAGTAGAAATGAACACTTTATAAAATCATGGATGGAAGAAAGCAAGGTACTTAGAATTAGAAGGTAATTTGGAAAATCAATGAGAAATCATGGTTAATCAAATTTTGGTTTTCACATCCAGCTCTAGATATAAAGAAATGTTCATGACATATGCTAATGAAGAATTCTTGTGATGGAATCTAGTCTAGAAGCATAAAGTTGATATGAAGTTTAGGATTTTCTTTTTGTTAGCTATGAGAAATAAATCCTGAACCTATGACATTCTATGAGAAAGAGCTTGGTCTATACAAAGATATTTCTTTCCCTATAAATCTAACAAGGTAACTATATAGCATATTCTTATGGGTCTTTCTTTCTTTGAAGGTGTGGATAGAATCTCTATATTTATCTAGAAATAAGGGAACCTAGGATGCATAATCTCTAGTTGATGAATAAAAAGTGGATGGATGAACCATTCACAGTAAATCATATTTATCTTCCTATGGTATTGTATTGAACACTCTAGCTTACTAAGAACCAATTCTTCTTGAGAATGTGTCTTACTCACCCTTGGAAAGTTTTCTATAAAATAGAAACCATGAATAAAGATAGGAATATTGGAGATTGATCAATTAAGAGCATGGGGCTTCTTCGATGAGACTAGTCAAGAAAGTCTGAGACCCAGTGGTGAAGGAGGTACCTTTTGGATCAATATCCTTAACAATAAATCTCTCATGCATACCTTATTTATATTTCTCTTCTAAATTAAACGTGAATGGTTAATAGAAACAAAAAATAATAAATATCTGTATTATGTGCTATATGTGGAAATATATTGAGGTAATGTAAAAAAATTAATAAAAATATTTTAATGTTTTAGTTATATTGAAGTAGTTGATGTTCAAGAATGGAAATAATATGTCGGTTTGTTCATCTAATCCATGATTCGTCTATCCAACTTTTGGAAAATTTACAGCAAATTAAGGATACCAGGCACTGACAAGTTGAATCCTCTTTTAGTGGTGAAATTTTTTGGTGGTGGAAATATATTTGGAAACAAAATGGTCTAGTAAAATGTTACCTAGCCTTATGGATGGCTCTCAACAATAAATTAATTACATGGGACAATGGAATGAAAAGGATATGGATTGGACCTAGCAAGTGTTCTCTTTGCAGAATGGAGGAGTCCATATATCACTTATTTATCACATGCCCTTTCTCTATTCAAGTATTGTATTTAGAAAAAATCCAATTTTACTCCTTTTGTTTCTTCTTGAGATAAGAATACTCTAAGTGGGTGTGTGCTAGATTGGTTCTCAAACCAATCTGTTAGTGAGTTCCCAATTTTCATTGCTTCTTATGTTCATTTTTTCTAGTGAGCCCAAAACTTAGCTATTTTCAAAGACAAAGTGATGGCAACAGAGGTTGTTATGAGGATTATTGATTCAACTTACAAAGCATTTAGAACTTAAAAAAAAAATAAAAGGAAAAAAAACTAGAATCTTAATCATGCCAACCATAGATCAGGAAATCCAATGGGAATTCTTTGATGGTGCCAACCAAGGACACCCCTCCATCAATGGAGTTGGAGCATTTTTTTTTTGACAGGACAGATACTTTGTATTCAAAATCTAGATTTCATGGCCAGAACCATTTTACATCATATCAACAAAACTTGCTTCAAACTTAGGATATGCTTCCATGTCCCAGTACAACCTTGAAGTTATTTTCTTTCTCATGCTAGCCTTATATACTATTAGAAAATAGTGAAAACTACCATAAAGATGGAAATACAACCCTAATATCAAAATACATCAACAAAGCATAAATAAACATTATCCAAGGTTGGACATTGCTGACAATATTGCCTTGGCTGCTTGGTATTGCACGAGAGTCACAAACTCCTCCATCGCTTTGAAGTTGAGCCACAACCTCCTTCAGGGGTCCTAAAATTAACTCCTTAACCTTAATGAATGTTTTTTCACTAACAAACTCTGATTTGGTAGTGAAGAGGACTGTCTCCATCTTCACTATTTTTCCCTCCAAGGATGCCTCCACAACCTCAAATTTCACATCAATTCTCTTAGCATTGCAGCCCAATCCTTCTCCAGCAGTTTCACTTGATGGGTGATGAGATCAAGTCTCCCCATAATCAGCTTGAACTAGAATTCGGTGACCCTCTTCCAGCATGCTAGGTCCTCCTTGGGAGGGTTCCCACCATGACCTCCGGACACACTCATGTTTATGTTCTTCCAACTCTCACTACTCTCACCACTTCTCACCAAGAATTTAATTGCGAACATCACAAAAAAGAGTGGTGGTTCCTTATATAGAACCCATTCTTATATCATTCCAAACTCCATTTCTCGTGCCATTATCCCATGGATATCCTCGAGTTCTTGTCCCATTAAATACTCGTTCTGTCCCAGGGATCTGGAAAACCAATTTCTCTTGAAATTTGCAACAGAAATCCTCCTCGCCATTAATTATCCCTTATTGTTCATGGTCCTAAACATTCTCTGATATGATGGGATATTCACATCCTCCAAACATCAATTTGGCGATCGTTTGTCCTTGAGATCCGAGAGGGCGCCATGCGTCATATTCGGTCTCCACCTATTTGACCTTCTGAGATTGCTCCTCTGCATCATCCTGCCAACTTTGGGAGCCTCGTAGATAGTAATTATGGATCTAAACATCATTAATTTACAAAATGGGAAGGTGGTTTCTGATTCTCCCATCTAGCTCATATCTCTCGATTCCCAAAATAACCCCACGATTTTCCATTTCGTTGGCAACCGTGTTCAATTTTGGAGCATTTTTATACAAAAATAAACATCATTATATGCATATCAGATACTTCACTGGTATAGGATCATACAACAATGAATATTTTACATAACTTTGGACACTAATATGTGTTGCAAATTTCAAGTATATAAAAAAACTTCAAATATGTGGTGACTCAAATATGGTGGTGGATCGGGTCTATGCTTGTATTCACATTATTGTGTACTCTCTTGAGCATATTTTACATAAGATAAAAGATGAAATGAGTTCACTAGAATGGTTCACATGCAAACATATCTATAGGGAGCTCAATATGAAGGTTGACCAACTATCCAAAGAAGTTGTGCAGTCACCTAGGAAAGTTTGATATGTATGAATTTATAGATGGCCACGAGACAATGGCCATGGAGTTTCAGATCTAGAGAATTAGACTTCTATGGTTTATTTTGTTGTTGTTTTTCATATATTCATTTTCTATTTAGTTTTGAGATCCATTTTTTTGGACAAACTTTATGAATATACCTTATCAGGTCCTAGCAATGTGTATTTTCTACTAAAAATACAAAGTTTTTTTGGGAAAAAGAAAAATAGTTGACTTTTTTTGTAATTAGGTATTTCATCCTCTCACTTATAAGTAAGAGTAAGATATTCTTCAAGATTTTAGGTCTCAGAATAAGAAATTTTAAAGTGTTGTGATAATATGCTCCATATAATATTTTACATATTATTTGTGAAAAATGAATTTAAATAGAGAAAATAGTAATCATTCCTCCCAATTATTCAAAATAAAAACCTAATTGATTATATATTAATTATAATTACCTTTAAAAAACAAATTATACTAATAATTACACAATTACACTTATAAGAAAACTATTTTGTTGCATATGGAACCTAATTATCTTTCTGATTTAGAGGTCTTGCTTAAGTCATGTTTGGATCCCAATCCCCAACGAGGGGTGTTGGGCAGATTTTGCCCCCCACTATTACTGCTTGGGGCTCCAAAGGGGAGAAACTGCATGTTTGGAGCCCCCACCCTGGCGGGGATTCAGGGGAAACACCCCCGAAGCTAAATATAGATGAAGAATTGCCTTGTAAAAATTGTAATTTCGTAGTCAATCTAGGTCATTCTTTAGGCGGATGATCTGACACTAGAAGTTATGTTAATTTAGGTTTTTTTCCCTATAATGCAATCCTCGGTTTATATGAGGGAATTAAATTGCAATTGCGTATTATTATTCTAAGAGAGAAAGGGACAGGAGATTATGTGAGAGTGAAGAGGAAATTATAGTGGATTTGATGTAGGTTGTATCTCTTCATTTTGTTGGATAATATAAAAGGAAGGATTAACTGTTTCACCATGGACATAACCCAAATTGGGTGAACCACATATATATGTGCCTCTCTTGTTCTCTACATTTTTGTATTTGTGTTTCTGTAATATTTTGTGTATTTATTTCTTCATTAATTAATTTATTATAACTGGTATCAGAGCCAAATGTGTATTTGGCTGATAAACTCACAGGAGAGAAGGGTTCCTAGTTCGAGTGGGAGTAATGGAAGAAGATGGTAGGTTTAGGGTCGAGAAATTTAACGACAAAAACTACCATTTGTGGAAGATGCAGGTGGAATATTATATGTATGAGAAAGATGTGTACCTACCATTGAGCATAAAATAAAAGAAACCAACAAGCACGATGGGCACAAAATGGGAGATTTTAGACAGAAAGGCACTAGGAATAACATTACTATGTCTAGCAGTGTCAGTGACATTTAACATTTCAAAAGAAATAATAGCAGAAGGTTTAATGATGGCATTGGCGAAACTATATGAAAAACCCCTGGCCTCAAATAAGGTTCTTATGAAGCATCTATTTAATATGAAGATGTCAGAAGGTGGATTTGTTGTTGATCATTTAAATGAATTTAACACAGTTACCAGTCAGTTATGTTCTGTAGGGGTAAATTTTGATGATGAAGTTAGGGATCTACTATTTCTATGCTCATTGTCAGAAAGTTGGAATGGTCTATTTATGGCTATTAGTAACTCTGTCTCTGGATCTAGTACTTTAAAATTTTATGATGTTGTTGGTGTCATCCTTAACGAGGAAATGCGGCGAAAAATCTCCAGTGATACATCAAGTAATGCTTTGATTGCAAAGACTAGGGGAAGAAAAAAGGAAAGACAAACAAGCTCAAAAAATCACAGTAAGTCAAGAAAAGGCATATCCAAATCCATATTAGGGATAGTGTGCTAGAAATGTGGGAAGAAAGTAAACTTGAAGAAAGACTGTAAATCTCATCAGGGAAAAGAAGGAGATGGAAAATAAGAGAAAAATCATTAAGCGAATGTGACAGGTGATGTGTTGTAATATGATTTGATTCTTTCATTAGATAATATTATTGATGACTGGGTTGTAGATTCAGCGGCCTCATTCCATGCCACACCTGATAGGAAACATTTTCATGACTATGTTCAAGGATATTTTGGACAGGTTCGTTTAGGTGATGATAAACCTTGTAAAATTGTTGGAATGGGAAAGGTTTTTATAAAGAAACAAAATGGAACCATTTGATATTGAAAGAGGTAAGGCATGTTTCAGATTTGATGAAAAATATAATTGCAACACGGAAGTTAGGAGGTGAAGGTTGGGTAACTACTTTTACAAACAAAACCTAGAAGGTCACGAAAGGAGCCCTAGTAATAGAAAAAGGAGAAAAGGTTGGCACATAACATTTATGCAATAGTGTTTCTATTTCTGTTAATGTTTTAACCTCCATAGGAACATATACATAACTCTGAGTGAGAAGGGGATGCAGATTCTTTACTCAAGAAATTTGTTGCCAAGTTTGAAGCAAGTTGATTTTAGATTTCTATGAAAATTGTGTTTATGGAAAATAAAAGAGAATGAGATTGTGCATATATATCTATGGGGACCTTCTTAGGTATCATCTCTCTACGCCTCTCGCTATTATGTTACTTTTATTGATGATGCAACTAGGAAAAATTGTATTTATTGTATTTGAAATAAATTTGATGTATTTGATACTTTCAAGAAATGAAAAGCTTTGGTTGAGAATGAGATAGGAAAGAAGTTGAAGTGTCTCAGATTAGTAAATGGAGGTGAATATTGCAACAAATAGTTTGATAACTACTATTCAGAGCATGGAATTCGCAGAGATAAGGTAGTTCCAAGAACACCACAGGAAAATGGTGTGTCAGAAAGGATGAACAAGACAATCATGGATTGTACAAGGTGCATGAGGTTATATGCAGGATTTCCCTTATCATTTTGGGCGAATGTTGTAGATACTGTTTTTTATCTAATAAACAAAGGGCCTTCAAGTTCCTTGGATGGTGGTATTTCAGAGGAGGCATGGATAGGTAAAAAGGTAAACTACTCATTTTTAATGAATTTCAGTTGTGAAACCTTTGTCCACATCAATAAATAAAATAGAACAAATATTGAGGCAAAATCAAATAAATGTAACTTTATTGGATATGGTGTAAATGATTTTGAATATTGATTATATGATTATGAAAATCACAAAATCATTTTGAGCAACGATTTTATATTCAAAGAAAAGGTATTGTATAAGGATCAAATTTAGGGAAAGAAAAAGGACAAAGAAAACAAAGAATATGCAGTTGAAAATCATAATGATTAGTAGCCACAAAAACAACAACAAGCACCTCAAACACCTGAAAGTGGTATTAGAAGATCTACCAGGATAAGTAAACCCCCTGAACACTATTCTCCATTATATTATGTATTGTTGACTAATTCTGGTGAAACGAAAAGATATGAAGAAACAATGCAGGTAAAAACAAGGAATAAGTGGGAGCAAGCCATGGAAGAAGATATAGACTCCTTGATGTAGAATCGGACTTGGGACTTAGTCAAGTTGCTTGCTAGTAAAACAACGTTGCAGAATAAATGGGTATACAGGTTGAAGGAAGAAGATAGAGATAAGAAAAGGTATAAGGCTAGACTTGTGATGAAGTTATTTGCACAAGAGAAAGGTATAGGCTTTGAATTGTTAAAATGAATTCAATCAGAACTATTTTAAGTCTAGTGGCAACAAAAGATTTGTATCTTGAGTAGTTATATGTAAAGACAACCTTTCTCCATGGGGATTTGGAGGAAAAAATATATATGCACCAACCACAAGGGTATGAGGTCAAACGGAAGGAAAAATTAGTGTGCAAATTGAAGAAGAGCTTAGATGGCTTAAAGCAGGCTCCAAGGTAGTGGTATCTAAAATTTGACAGGTTTATGTCTGAACAAAGTTATATTAAATGACACTCTAACCATTGTGTTTATTTTAAAAGGGAAAATGATGGCAACTATATTATATTACTATTGCATGTAGATGACATGCTTGTTGTAGGTTCTAACATGCAAGAAATAAATGTGTTCAAAGTAAAATTGGCATATTCATTTGCAATTATGGATTCAGGTTCTACAAAACAAATCCTTGGTATGAGAATAACTAGAGACGGGAAAAAACGCAAATTAACATTGTCTCAAAGTGAGTACATAGAAAAGGTGTTGGAAAGATTTAACATGCAGAATGAAAAACCAGTTAGTACACCTTTGGCTAGCCATTTCAAACTAAGGATATGTGTCCTAAGACCTAGGAAGAGATGGATTATATGTGTAAAGTTCCATACGCATCAGTTGTTGGAAGCTTAATGTATGCAATGGTTTGCACAAGACCTAATATTGCACGTGTAGTGGGAGTTGTAAGAAGGTATACGAAAATTTTGGGAAAAGAGCATTGGATGGTAGTGAAGTGTAGAAGATAGTATTTTTCACATAGTTTCAAAAACTAAAAAGTATACGCTAGAATCAAGCCTCACTGGAACATTTTTAAGCTGAGAATTTACAAAAGTGAAACACAGAAAGGCAAACATAGGAGACTAAATTACAATTAAGAGGAATTATCTGAATCTATGTGTTATGCAACCAGTTCATATAAAAGATAGATCAACATCTTAAAACTTATCCTCTTCGAGGGGGAAACCTCCTTTACATTACATAAATGAACAATTCTTGGATGATACAAATGATAAGACCTCATTTATATATATAGGAGTATAAGGAGTCACAATATAATCAGATCCTACATAAAAATAATGATGTAAGGGAACAACAATAACAATAGTGGGCTTCTATGGAGCACAACAATAACAATATGGGGGCTACATGGGCACAAAAATAACAATAAGGGGGCTACACTAACAATAACAATAAGGGGGATACACTAGTATCATAGGGACCTAACATGCCCCTCTCCTTCAAAAAAATGTTGTCTGCAACGCTTGAGTAGTTTTGGATGCCTCTGTATAAAATTATCATCCTCCCATGTGGAATCTTCAGCGGGTAAGTTCTTCCACTTAATGAGATACTTTGAAATTGATCGCTTTCATAGTCATCGGGTTCTTTTTTTTGTTACTGCTTTAGGCTCAAATGTGAATTTTCTTTCTTCGTCAAGTTCTAGCAACACTATTTGAACTGGAAGCTTGTCACTGATAACCTTATTTAAGTATAAAACATGGAAAATTGGGTGTACTCCAGAAGATGTAGGCAACTCCAATTTGTATGCCATAGCACCAATATTTTGCAATACCTTGTAAGGACCATAGTACTTGGGTGATAACTTATTACCCTGCTTAGCTTGATTGACATACATTTGTTTGTATGGTTGTAGTCGTAAGAATACCCAGTCACCTACATCAAAATTTCTTTCATTGTAATGTTGATTTTCTTGTTGTTTCATTCGGTTTTGTGCCAGAGTGAGGCTATCCTTTGATCTTTCACTACTTGAACCTTAGAATTTTCTCTTAAAGATGATGTGATGGATGGTGGATGATATCCATAAAGTGTCATAAATGGGGTAATTTTTTATTGCAGTATGGAAGGAAGTGTTATACCACAATTCAGCTAGAGGTAACCACTTGACCCATTATGTTTGTATATCAGATATAAAGCAACGAAGATATCATTCCAAACATTTATTCACTATCTCAGTTTTCCCATCATATTAAGGATGATAAGATGAGCTATGAGCTAATTGAGTACCAAGAAAAGAAAACAATTTCATCCAAAAAATTCCAGTAAAAATGGGATCTTTGTCACTTACAATAATATTTGGGTTTCCATGAAGCTTTTGAATTGTTTCCATAAATGCAGTAGCAATTGTACTAGATTTAAAGGGATGATATAATGCACAAAAGTGTGCATACTTGGTAAGTCTATCAACTACCACCATGATGACACTCTTTCCTTCAGACTTGGGTAAACCTATGATAGAACCCATTGAGACCTCCTCCCAACATTGAATTAGAATGGATAAAGGTTGTAACATACTTGGGGTCTTAATTATCTTAACTTTATTTTGTTGGCAAACCAAACATTCATCCACAAACTTCTGAATATCAAATTTAAGGACATCCCAAAAAAATCCTTCTTTACCCTATGGTAAGTTTTTAAAATCCTGAGTTCCCTCCTAAGGGAGATGTGTTCAATTCCAAAATAATATTTTGTTTGAGTTGGGAATCTTTACAAATATATAAGCGATCTTTGTACAATAATGAATCATTTTTCTAGTTAAATGTATCAAATGTACTAGGATCTTGCTACAACTTTTGAATGAGTTATCACACCTCCTCATCATTCTTCCATTCATCCCTTGCTTCGGTTATCCACTCAGGTTGGATAATAGAAATGGCACAAAGAAATGCTTCCACATCCTCATCCTTTCTTGAGAGTGCATTTGCAACAACATTTTTCTTCCCTTTTTTGTAGATGACTTCAAAGTCATAACCCAACATCTTTGTCACACATTTTTTCTGCTCTTCTGAAGATAATTTCTATTCCAAAAATTATTTAAGACTATCATGATCTTTTTCACCTTGAAGTGTCTTCCCATTAGGTAAGGTCGCCATTGCTTTAATGCATGTAGTATTGCCAACATTTCCTTCTCATAAATAGGTTTGTGCAAATAATTTCCTTTGATTGGATGACTTTCAAAAGCAATGGGTCTTCTTTCTTGCATTAAAACAACAAAAATTCCATTTCCTGGGGCATCACATTCCACAATAAAGGTTTTTGTAAAGTCTAGTGCAACTAAGATTGGTGCTTGGAAAATTGCTTCTTTAAGATGTTCAAAGGCCTTAGTTGCTTCTAGAGTCTAAGAAAATGCATCTTTCTTCAGTAATGATGTTAGAAATGTTGCTATTATCCCATAATTCTTAACAAACTTGTGATAATAACCTGTCAAGCCAAAAAATCCTTGAAGATTCTATATGGTTGTTGGGATTTTCCATTCCTTAACGCATTCAATTTTGTTAGGGTCTACCTTAACACCTTCATGAGATACAATATGACCCAAATAGTCCATCTCTTGTACTCTACATTAGGGGTTTTTGAGGTCTAAAATGGGCCTCCTAAGAAAAATGTACAGCCAAAAATAAACTTTATAGGAACCAATAGGATTCAAAATGATGAATGTCAACCATGGGGGATGATTCACCATTTTTGGAGTAAAAAAGTACAAATATTAAAAAATAATAAAATAATAAAACTACTTTATCAACTCGTATTTCATCTTATCTCCCTAATTTTTTACGCAAATTTCGAGTGGGAATACTCGTTGGATGCAAAATTTAATTCCGCATCCAAATATTACCCATGTTGCATATTTTCAATGGACCCTACTACACGAAAAATGAGAAATACATGAAAAAAGGTGATTGTAATCACGTTTTTCATGTATTTCTCATTTTTCGTGTAGGAAGGTCCATCGAAAGTACACAACATGGGTACTCCTTGGATGAGGAATCAAATTCTAAATCCAACGAGTGTTTCCACTCGATTTTGAGTAAACCCATACAAAGATAAGTTGAAAATACGAGTTGAAAAAATAGTTTTGTTTTTTTTCTCTTTAAAATTTGATGATGTAATCTAATCTTATTTTATTATTTCCACTATTAGTTTATAATTTCCTTAAGAGGTCCATTTTAGACCTCAAAAATCCCCTAATGAATGAAAATTTGGAGGTTTTTGTATATAATTGTTTCTCCTCCAATAGTTTGAGCACCTTGTCAACATGTTGAACATGATCCTTCCAAGACTTGTTGTAGATTAGTATATCATCAAAAAATACTAACACAAATTTTCTAAGGAAGGGTTTGAAAATGGAATTCATTAAACCTTGAAATGTGTAAGGTGCATTAGTAAGGCCAAAAGTTATGACCAAAAATTCATAATGACCCTCATGAGTTCTAAATGCTATTTTCTAAATGTCTTCAGTCTTCATTCTAATTTGATAATATCGTGAACGAAGATCCATCTTAGTGAAGTAAATTGCTCCATGTAATTCATCCAACAATTCATCAATGACATGAATGGAAAATTTATCTTTAATAGTGATCTTGTTGAGCTCGCTATAATCCAAAAACATGAGCCATGATCCATCATTCTTGTGCGCCAATACTACTGGAGCAGAGAAAGGACTTTGACTAGGTTGAATTATACCCACCTCTAGCATTTCTGAGACCATACATTTAATTTCACTCTTTCGGCATAAGGATACATGTAAGGCCTGATGTTTGGAGGAATACTTCCTGGAATCAAATGAATAGCATGATCATGATCACGAATAGGTGGGAGGTCTTTAGGAGTCTCAAACACCTTGGAATGATTGTCCAAGACTTTTTGGAGATCTGGACAAATAGATGACTTCGATATTTGAACCTCTAGTGAGCATAATTGTGCAATTACACCCCATTGTTCTTTATTCAGAATATTTTTCGTGCCATTAGAGTTTATTATCTTTCCTGATTTCTCTGTGATACCCCTTAATTCAACTTCCCTCCCTTCCAAAAAAAAATCAAAAAAAGTTCTTTAAAATTGAAACTTATCGTCCCCAAAGATTTTGAACCATTGGACTCCTAGTACAAATCAACAGCACCCATTGGAATGGAAAGAACTTATTCAATACATATTCCCCCATGGTTATCTTGATATTATGGCAGTTTCTTGAGGAATTTATAGTTCCTCCACTTGCAACCATCACTTGACACTCTCGTGTTGGATATAGGAAGCACTTCAATTCCTTGGCTATCTTAAAATGATTAAAATTATGGGTACTATCTGAATCAATCAACACTATTGCCTTTTTATTATTGATATATCCTTCTATATTGAGAGTTTGAGGAGTGGTAATTCCTTTCAATGCATTACAAGATATGGTTAGATTCATTTATTCTTTCTCTGGGGTTGGTTCCTGGTGTATATCCTCCTATTTTGATGTTTTGTGTTCCTTTTCTTCCTCCTCTTCACAATCTATGCAGAATAATTTCTTCTCATCACACTTATGACCTTTAGTGTATTTTCTATCACAACTGTAACAAAGCCCTTTTGCTCTTTTTTCCTCCAATTGTTGTGGTGTCAACCTAGTAGGTTGTGGAAGACTAGGAGAAACGACACCTACATCTTTATAATTGTCAGTCGTAGACTTCCTTGTTTCCATAATTTTGCTTTCAACTTTTCTTGCCACCCTGAATGCCTTCTCTAATGAATCAGGCTCCCAAAATCGAACCTCATGTTGGATGTTATATTTTAAATTCCCTATCAAGGCATCAATCCTATGTTACTTTGGAATATTGGTTACCCTAATATTCAACTTTTAGAAGTCTTTAGTTGGCTATCATTTCCTCTGTAAAAATTGACCAGGTGACAATTGGTTTAAAAGAACAAATCCATCTATACTGTACAAACTGATTGGGTTCTAAATATAAAGCTGCAATACGTACCTTTTGTGAGGGTTGCACATCCTATTGATCAAAATATCGCTCCATTTGTAGTATCCATGTTATTGGATCCTTGCCATCAAACTTCCTGATATATATATTTGGAATGTGGTGGTTCTTAAACCCCGCATTGGAGTCTCTAAAACATAATTCATATTCCTTTTGTCCTCATCGTGATTTTCATGGATTACCTTGTCACCATTAGGAAGCCATTCTTGCAACAACTTTGTCAACCCTTCCAACTTGACATTCATCGCATCCATGTCTTCTTTAAAACCTCCATGTTTAATTTTATACCATCTGTGTCCCCTTTTAAGCCATCGATGTCCCCTTTAGTTCATCTTTGGTTTTTCTTTGTGAGGCAGAAATTTGTTGCACTTGGTCCCGTAATTTTGATATATCATCCTGCAATTCTTCCTCTTCATGTGTCATAGTAGAGCTTTATGAGGGCTTAATGGGTGTAGAATTATTTTGTTTGGGAGACATTTTAGAACCAAATACTGATATATATGCTTCAATATTCCTTTTGAATCACTTCAAACTGATTTTTGAAACAAAAGTTATGCAAAATTAAAAAATACGTGCATTTTTCTCACTTTTTAGGAGCTCGATATTGCACCTGTTTTATCTCTGTAATTTTTGGTCTCCAAGGTCTTAAATTTCATCCTATGGTATCCCTCCAAGTCTTCTTTCCAATCCCGCAAGTCAGACTAATATTGTATTCTTCAAGAAAGAGTTATGACCAATCTCCCACGATGGCTTCATTATCCACTAGTTTAGTTGAGAGAACTTATGCGGTGTGTAATGTGTCATTGTTTCAACCTTCAACCCTGGAAATGATACACGAAAAACTATCGTCCATGTAATTTTAGACACTTTTTACGAATTCAAATCTTATGCTCAAAGAGAAATTTATGATGATATTCCCTAGGTCACTTGTTTGAGATTTAATTATGGATCCTGCAAAAACCTTAACTTCCTCAGATCATATCTCTGAAATTATAGTGAACCAAAATCTGAAATTCATACACGAAGTTCACCAAAATTTCCTCTCCATGGGGTCGAACTTTCAGCTTCCAAAGCCTCACAGAAAAAATAAATAAATTAATTAAATTAATTAATTAATTAATTAAAAAATAAAAAATAAAAAAATTATAGTGAAAAATCCAAGATGACCTGTTTGAAGAAGTGAAACTCTAGAATCCAAAGCTTTGATACCAAATGTTATGCAGCCAACGCATAGAAAATATAGATCAATGACTTAAAAATTATCCTTTTCGGGGGGAAGCCTCCTTTACATTACATAAATGAACTATTCTTGGATGATACAAATGACAAGACCTCCTTTGTATATATAGGAGTCTAAGGGGTCACAATATAATGAGAGCCTACATAACAATAATAATGTAAGGGCACAACAATAACAATAGTGGGCTTCTATGAGGCACAACAATAACAATATGGGGGCTACATGGGCACAACAATAACAATAAAGGGACTACTCTAGTAATAACAATAAGGGGGCTACACTAGTGTTATAGGGACCTAACATTATGGATTCAATAGGAATGGTTTCCTTTCTGCTACCTGAAGAGAAACCTGGTTCAAGAGGGATGCATATGTATTTCTCAATATTGCCCAACATGTGTTCCAAAGCTCTATTTTTTCACTCCATGTAATCCAAAGGGAGGATAATGTCCTCCCCTCTTTCATTTATGTCCACCAAGACACTAAAAAGTAGGAATTTGAGATGCCAATATAAGTTCAGTGTATACATGTATTGGTTATAATGCCCTCGAATCTGACATCATGAACCCAATCTACTACTTTTGCTAATATTTTAGTGTTTGTGAGGGTATGTCACTAGTGTGTCAACTCTCGTTCAACTTGAGCAATTTCCTCTTGGATGGGTTGAGGAGTGATCTCTCTAAACTATGTAGCAGAGTTTTCAACCCTCAATTGAGCTTGTGTGCCCCCTCATTCTTGATAATACGCCACCCCATGATGAACCCAAATGCTCTAACGTGACATACTAGCTATCGTAAATGAGATTCAAGCGTAATGGAAGACAGGGGTTCTCCGAGACCGGGGCAAAACCTTGAAAAAATGATGAACCTTTGAGAAATGTGGTCCTCGAGGAGAGCCCTTTCCATTGAAAGAAGCCAAAGAGTATTTGCTTGGAAAAAATCTGGAAGCCTTGAGATGGGGGAGAGACTCTCTTTTAGAAGAGGACATGTTTCACTCACCTTTACCTGAAATAACAACTAGCACCAAACCAATAATTATAAGGAATTTAAAAAATTGCACAGAAAGAGTGGAATCAAACTTGAATTGTTTGCATCTTGTATGCTTTACCAGGCATGGAAAGCTTGCAGGCATTGAGTTTGACTGAACAAGTTTTTTTCTGGACCTCGACCAAGGCACAAGAAAGACTTGCAAAAGTTTGCGTTCGAGATTAGAGGCTAGGGGATGAAGGAAAACAACATTGACTTGCTTGCTTTTCCAATGAGACCCCCCAAGTAGGCACCGAAGCATAATTAAGCCCAAAATAACAACCTATTAAACTACATGAGAGGCATATTCAAAATCCGCATGAAATGAATAAATAGAACACTCCTAACACAAGCAAGTTGTTAAAGTCTCATCCCCATGTGAATGTTATGAAGCTTCGGTCTAAGCAGAGAGCCACATGACTAGTAATGCAATCATCTGAGTCATGAGCTATAATTGCATTCCTTCTCCACTTGACAATCATTAAATGCCTCCTTAATGAGCCACAACTGAGTGAGAAACATGTTGGGAGGATAAATTGCCTCAAGGGATGTGATATCCCCCCTGATTGTACAAGAATCCATCAAACGATGATTCCAGATGTTGAACCAATATGTCGTGTTAATTGCAAGACAGTGGTATGGATGGCTCCCTCGTACCCTTTGCATGCTTTCACCTGAGCCATTATGGGGATATGTTGCCACGTCTCATTAGCATGTGGCCTGATGGGACAATGACAGCCCATCTGCACCCTCTCTTGATCTAAGCACCCCATTCGAGAGAAGTTTCAAGTTTGAGTTGAATTTAAGTCTCCTCATAAGACTACCCAATAATTAAGTTACTCATTCACCATAATTAAAAAACTAAACTAAAAAAATTCAAGTTAAATTTAAACTTTGCCAGATGTTTTTTCATGATACTTAATTCATTATATATTCAAAAATACAATTTAAATATAAAAAAAAAAACTTTAATTTGGTAAAAAATCCAATCTCATAAAACCATTACATTGTACCCATTTTAAATATAAAACTTGAAATATTCAACTACAATCCCAATACGCCATACCATGTACGCCAAAACCATCAAGGTCTTGGTGTGGCGTGGAGTTCACGATGTTCAGCTAGTGAGATTCATCGAATTTGGACGCCATTACTGCTGTCCATCAGTTTGAGTAAAACACGGAATTTACAGGGCGTTCAATGAATGTGGCTGCCTTTCTGTTCAGGTGCTTTGCTTTTGGTAATAACGACCATCAAAACAGGATTTACGTAGCGTTCATTGAATGTGGATGCCTTTCTGTTCAGGTGCTTTGCTTTCGGTAATAATGACCATTACCGAATCAATAGGATGCTTCACAGGATAGTATTTTGTTATATTCAATTTTGATGTTATCATGGAACGTACACTGAGAACGATTGAATCTATATTTTTTATTAAATTGTAAAGAATAGAATTTGAAATGATAATAGAATAATTCCAAAGGTTTTATTAATAAAAATTAGAATTTAAATTGTGATTAAGTAAGATATTAAATTGGTGTATGATATGTTTTGTTTATAAAATAAGGAAATTTTTCATGTAATAATTTGATTTAAATATCATATATAATAATAGTTTGTTAGGCTAAGTTGAATGGTGAAAAGTTTTGATTATTAATATTGAACTAATATTAAAAACTCAATTAACTTGTTTATTATGGGTGGTTGTTTTAAACTTATGGTTTGTCTCTATAACTTGTAAAGATTTTCATTTCTTATGTCTATCCATTATTTTGATATAACAATAAACTAGTTTAGATCCTTCTTAATTCCAAATCTATCAAGGAGGGAGACAAGATGCAAATCTCTTTTCTAAGTGTAAAACTTGAAGAAAGGTTCGTAAATTTGATCCCTATCAGATGATAGATCAGGAGTTAAGATGGATCTACATTGCTTTAATTATTAATTTTAAGTGTCTTTTGGCCCAAAAAGAAAAAAAATTATATATATATATATATATATATATATATATATAAGCGATGCATTTTGGGCATATGGTATTGATGAGCCATGGTATAGTCTGGTTAATAATATCCATGGTAAAGTGGTGTGAGTATCCATGGCTAAAAGTCTTGTTAATTGTAAATATTACTTTGATTGTAAAATGGGGGATGTTTTTTGGGCATGTGGTATTCATGGGGGATGTATTTTGGGCATGTTGTATTGATGAGCCATGATATTGGCTCATGGTATTGTAACAAAGTCTATTTACAAGTTAATAATATCTATAACAAAGTGGATGTGAATATTCATGGTTAAACATATTGCTATATTGTAAATTTATGTGCATGATGAGCATGATCATGAAGGGCAACATGAAAAATAAAGTATGCAAGATAAGCCATTTCTAGAGAGTCAGTCAAAGGTTCAAGTTGGAGCTATGATAGTTGAGCATCCACTGCACATAGATACAAAGGCATTCAACAGGGCACCCAAAGGTTCAAGTTGGAGCTATGATAGTTGAGAATCCACTGCACATAGATACAAAGGCATTCAACAGGGCACCAAAATTGTCAGTACAGGACTTTCGCTAAAAAATCATGCATTTCAAGATAGATCTTACAATGTTGAAGTAGGGAGTTTGGACAGCAAGGAAAATTTTAAGGATGGAAATTTATCTTAAAGTCTAGAAATCTTGGCAATTCCCACTAGTCCATAATATGAAATGTATAAAATGTTTGGAGATAATTTTGTAAAAATATTCAAACTTATAATATTTTTATATAATAATATATATATATATATAATTTTTTGGCGATTTTTAGGGTAAAATGATTTCATTCTATAAAATTTAGGCAAATAATTTTTACAAAAAAATGGAAATTAGCGAATCTTTTTTTTTGGAAAAAGTATAGAAAATTAGCCCATGGGCGAATATTAGCCCCTAAAATTTTCCTTGAGTCTGAGACACCGTCTTACAGGAGAATAGGAAAATTGAGGAGTTCATAGGGGTATGTGTAGAATCAATGGCCAAGCTGTCTAGTGTCGAGGAAAATTGAGGAGCTCATAGGGGTATGTGTAGAATCAACACCCAAGTTGTCTAGTGTTGAGGAACGACTCAAGTCCCTCACAAGGCAACAAGAGGAGTACAATTAGGAGTTCCAGAGTAGCCCTCTATAGGAGTACATAGATAAGGCTTGCAACACTACCAACCCGACTTTATACATTGGGGAGAGCAGGGCAGAGTTCTCCAAATGGATCATGTTGGGTGACTAATTAGAGCAGCATGAGTTGAGTATCAGGCAACATCAGCATAGTAGACTTATTCCATGTGCAAACATTCATGCATTAGATCCTTACCACTGATGGATTTGCGAGAGCTTATGAGTTGGAATTCTATTGATGGGATTATTCCTATGAAGATACCCTTAGCCAAGGGAATATTACAGCTTGGACCCTTAAGCACAGACAATGATGGGGGGCTGAGATAGTATCATAACCCATAGGTCCCATGCCTTATGTGGCATTGGGATCCAGGTGAATCTATTGAGGGCAGGATTGCCCGGGGATTGTTTGGGATCCAGGTATCAAAGGATCCATTCATGATCATTTAGCATGGAGGCATGGAATAAAACACTGGTTTGTAAGGGATCCTCGTATGCTTATACAAATGTTTTTGTTGTGGATAGAAGTGGATTGCTTGAGGGCAAACAATCTTTGGGTAGTAGGATTTGTAATATTCTATATTCTTGATATGGTCAAAATTGACAAATCTACTCATGGTATTTACCATGGTATTTTCCCATGGGATCTGCTCATTATCTTTATCTTCGAGGGAAAATAATACAATAAGGTTTATAGAGAGTCCATCAAACCTATTAAAGGGGATAGGAGCTAGGCATTTGGATCATCCTGAGTTGTCTATCTATTTTGTCTTTGTTGGGAACTTGGCAAGGTCAATTCCCCATGGTTGTAATTATCTCGTGGATCCATCCAGGGTCCACGATTGTGCTTCGGTGTCTTTGTTTTCTCATTTGATGAAAAATCCTGCATGCCATTGTATGGGTTCTTATATTATTGTAGGGCATGCACTATTTTCTTCCATTAATAATATAAATAAAAAGCTGCATTTTGAGATCTCATTTGTGTTCTTTTTCTTGCTTAAATCTTTCGATTTAGGACACTAAAATGTGCTAGAACTATTAAAATTTTTGACTTTTGGAATTTTACATTATCCAAGAGCTTGTTGACTATATTAAATTTTTATTAAAAAAAAAAATCCAAATTATTAAAATAAAAGTTTTATAATAAGAAAAATAAACATACAAATTCCAATCCATGCAGTTTGTGTTTTTTAAAATAAGACACAAACCTTTAGCAATATTCCTTGCATGTCTTTTGGAATTTTTTGAAAAATGATACCAAAACCTTTAACAATAAGATTCCCTGGTAAAAAATTTAACTATCAAAATTACTTCCAAATCTATTTGAAGGGTACAAATTTCCTCTGTGATCTCCATTGCTGTGACATGATTCATCACATTACCATGGGGAATCCATGAATAATGCATTATATGAAGAAGCCCCTGCCCTTCCACAGCTCATTGAAAATTCAGGCTGAGAGGAGAACCCGGCCTATAAAACCAGAGCTCTGGAACTCAGCGAGTTACAGCTCATCCGAGGATACAGACTATTGGGAAGGTTATCATCTTCCTACTGAATTTTTATTGTTGTCTGAGTTGAATTCCATTTTTCTCTGTAGATGTGGGCACATTCTGGGGGCATTGGTTATTTCAATTTGTTTTTCTTCAATTGTTAGTAGCTACAAGTTTACTGGTCAGACTTCGGGGAACTTGTGAATTTAAAGTAGAATTTTCTCGCTTAGGTTTCGTTGATTTACTTGGCATCTTAGGTTTAAGTCAGGACAGATCTTTGGCCCACATTCCTGCAGCTCAAAACGGTCTGTTGAGGAAAATAATTCTCAGCTATATGTATCATATTGTTCTCTGCAACTTTGTTCAGCAAAATAATTCGTAGCTATATGTATCATATTGTTCTCTGCAACTTTTTTCCTGTGGGTATGAGTACCCCTGCTGAAATTTATCTTTTGATAAATCAGAAAACAGTTTCAACATTCGAGTTCCTCTCTGGTTGCAATTTTAAATGTTGTATCGCTGTGTACACAGATTATCAAGGATGGTGCTGTGGGTTTTCGGCTACGGTTCCTTAGTGTGGAATCCAGGTTTTAACGCTTGTGAAAAAATCGTTGGCTATATTAAAGATTACCGAAGAGTTTTTGATTTAGGTTGGTTTTTTCATTAAGTGAAAAAAATGAGAGGTTAGTTAATAGAGCATTATTGTTACTTTTAATTTGTGGATTTTGTTTCAAACTGGTTAGTTGTTAAAATCTGCTATTAATATAAATTAAGATTAGTTAGTATGGTAATAAGGGGTGTTTATGGTCAGAAATTTCAGCAATAGCACTGTGTAATATGTGTATTGTGTTTAATATTTCTGATGGTAACTTCATTTATTATCAGAGGACCAAAGAGAGTCTTATGAGTAAACGAGTGCTGGACAGTTTTAATAGGAGAAAATGAATAATGTATTCGTTGAATTAATGGTCAAAATTTTATAAAGAATAAATAATCTTTGACCAACTTCACTTGATGAATACAAATAATAATTAAATCAAGATTTATTAATTTTGAAAAATTAAAAAATTGATAGAGATTAGAAATGAAATAATTGAAATAAGAATTAGATTTTAATTTTGAAAATTTAACAAAAACAGATTAGAAATGACATAAGTAACTGTAATAAGATGTGTTTATTTAGAAATAGGGTTTTTAGAATTTTAATTTAATTATCAATAATTAAGCTCTCCACATAATGTTTATAATAATATACACAAATCAAAAGTTGAAATTTGTCTCCAAAGTAGTTTTTTTTTGTTCTTTTAATTAAATTGATTAATAAAAAAATTATCCCTTTAAACAAATGTCATATGAAGTGGATTACTATTGTTTGGGTATATGGTATTAATAAGCCATGGTATTGGCCTATAATATTATAACAAAACTTATTTACAAATTAAAAATATCTATAATAAAATGGGATAAATTTCCATAGTTGAAAATCTTGTTTTCAATGTATATATGTTTAACTTTTATGGGTTTAATTTAATTAGTTTTATGTTTTTTTTTTTTAATTTAGTAAAATTAAAAATATAATGAAGTGTTTTAATATTTAGTATAAAACTGATATCAATCTATGTTTTACAAGCCATTTAATTTATATGACTCATTTAATTATTTAATAATATTTTTTCTTATTAATTTCAACGGTACTGGAAACTACCATATTTACTTTTCTTATATTAAATTTTATGTTAATTACATGTTAGATTTATTCAACCAGTCCCATATTTACTTTTCTTATATTAAATTTTATGTTAATTACATATTAGATTTATTCAACCAGTCCCATATTGGTTAGATATTAAAATCTACACAGGCTAATTAAGGCTCAATGGTTTTTTCTCCTGGTGCTGCTTGTAGCTTGTATTGAGCACCGTGGGACTGCAGAGTTTCCAGCTCGAATATGCACATTAAAAGCACAGGAAGGAGCCATTTGTGTAAGTAGAATGAGGATGGTTTCATACATATATAATAAGTTCATTTGTTGTTATTAATGTTAGTGAAGGTTTCGCTCATTTACAATAAATCTTATTTTATGTAAAAATATATCATCCATGAATTTAATGTAACCATGTTGTGCTAGATTTTTCTTTTTTTTGTTTGGTTTTATTTGTCTTATGAATTCTTCACTGTTTTTTCTGCATGTACTCACAGTGATTTGGTGTTGATTTGTTAGTGGGGTAGAGCGTACTGTGTGAAAGGAGGACCAGAGAAGGAAAATTCAGCTATGAAGGTGAGGTGAACTCAGAGGCTCACTGTTCTGTTCTGTTCAGTATAATTTTGTTTCCCAAATTATGAGAAAAGGACTGATGAGTTTGAACTGAATTATGTGTTATTCAGTATCTGGAAAAGAGAGAATGCGAGTATGATCTCAAGGCCTCTGTAGATTTTTACACAGTAAGATGCTATGCTATACAATATTTATGGATGATTTTATTGGATAAATATGGAAGCACTTCATCTATTTTTGATAAAAGTAGAAAATTAAATGACTAATTTTTTAAAGATTATTATTATAGGAGGAAGGAGACTCTGCAACCCCATTTCTCACTGCAGTCCTCGTGTGAGTTCCCAACAGATTTGATGCTATAGACCTATGAGACAGATTTGATGCTATAGCCCTAATTTCTCTGAGCTTAGCTTCATATATTTTACCTTTCCATTTTAGAAAAAATGATGATACTTATCTGTTTTCTTGTTGCTTGCAGGTTCACATCAACCCCAAACAAAAACATAAACAAGTACTATTTAGGCCCAGCTTCATTGGAAGAAATGGCCAAGTATATTAAGTTGGTTTAATTTATAATGTATATCATATTTATTTTCAGTTTTTAATTTATTTGTTTTCAGTTTTTAATTTATAAAGTATAGATTAATTAATTTATGTGGAGATTATTTTTAATTATATCTCACCATATTAAAAACAAGATTCACAATCTTAGCCACAACATCTTATAACAACCAAACATTTCATTATTCAAAATTTCACATACCCAAAATTAACATATAAATAGACATCATACCCAAAATTAACATATAAATAGACATCATACTATATGCAGGGAAATTTTAAAAGCAGTTGGTCCATGTGGAAATAACTGTGACTATCTTTTCAAGTTGGAAGAAACCATGCTCAGCATTGGTGAGTATATTTGAACTCTATTTTCATAGAATACTGACCCTTCATACATCTATATCTTCAATGCAATCTTTCTTTATGGTTGGAGTGGAATTCATAGCTGAACTTATTATTGTAATGTCACAGGCCATGCAGACGATGAGGTGAACAAGCTTGCTAATGAAGTGAGGAGAATTCTTGGAGTGGGCCATAAAGTTTTCCATCGATCAGCATTGTGACTCAATAACTTTGGCATTGCACAATTTCCCCAAGAATGAACAGGGTTCAATACAAAGTCATCAGACTCATTTCTCACACAATTTACAACTTCAACTAAAGATACATCAAATTTCCATGTCACTGGACACAGCAGAACGTAATCCTTTTCTAAGCGACCATGTTTGGCACACAGCGAATCATAAGGAATCCTTTTTCTACTTTTATAAAGTTATATACTTTGAATCATAATTTACCAAGTGGATAAAGTTGTATCCTTTGAATCATAATATACCAGGGTGGATTAAAAAAACTTATTTTGCACATAGTGAATCGTAGCTTACAAGGAGTACATTTTTATAGTTTTGTGAAATGAAAAGGAAAAGTAAATTGAAAGCAATTTTTTTTTAAGTTTAATAATAATAAAAAACAATAAAAAAATTTCAAATTAGATATTAGATTGGTGTATAAAAAATTTTATTTGTTCGTGTTAAGAATTTTTTTGATAAATTAATGATTTTGATTATTAGAATTAGAATTTAATTTTATAATAATTATAAAAAATGCATATTTTAATTCATTTAATATATATATATATATATATAATTTATTATATATAAAGATTTATTTTGATTAAATTTTTGGTAAAGTGAAAAGAGAGTTTTTGATAGATTTTTGGATAAGATGGATTTAGTTTGGTTATTATATACACCCATACTATATCTATGTTGGATCTATTTCTCATTTTCTCTCTCTCCTCTCTTCCCTCTTGCTTTACTATCTCCCTCCATTTCTCCTTCTCTCTCAAGTCCTCCCTCTCTTCCTTCCTCTCTCTCCCTTCTCTCCCACCTCCCTCGTCTTCTTCTTTGGTCTTGTCTCTCCCTATCTCTCCATCTCTCTCTTGTCACTCCCTCTACCTTTATCTCTATATGTCTTTGTTCTTCCCTCCCTCACTCTTTCCTCTCTACTCAGCTTTCTCTTCATTCCTCTCTCTCCTTCTCTTACACCTCCCTCTCTCTCTTAGTCTCCTCCCCATCACTCTCTCTACCCTCCAATTGTGTCACTATCTTCCTTCCTACCTCTCCTCCCATACCCCCTCTCTCCCTGCTCCATCTCTCTCTGCTCCATCTCTCTCTCCATCCATATGATGGATAATTTTCACTTTATGTAATCAATGCGATATGTAATGTCTTAAATATTTTACATTTTAATTTTTTATTGTGAAATGAGTTATGGTTTTTCTGCACATGGTCTTGATAAGTCATGGTAATTGGCCATGGTATTGTAACAAAACCTATTTACAAGTTAATAATATCCATTGTAAAGTGAGAGTGGATATCCATGGTTAAGAAACTTGTTATATTGTAAGTTTATTGTAATTATTAAGTTTTTATGTGCTTATTATGGAAACATTATTAACAAGTGATTTGTCTATTCAACATTATTAGTTTAGCATTGATAAATGCAAATTATAATGTTTAACCTTCAAAAATAAATATTGATTTTTCAATTTATTAAAAAAAAAAAAAAAATCAAACATTTGATTGGACCATAACTTGAAGGTTTTATTGTAGCATTTGCACAATATAATGCCATGTGGATAATTGCATTTCATATTTATGCCATAATTTATGGATATGGTTGCAATATTCATGCCCAACTTTTAGATATTGTTTTTATTCCTAAACTTGCAAACCATCCAAAAATAAAATTATACTCAAGTAAATAAGAGATCTACCATCAATTACTTCCAACATAATTGAAGCGAGTCTTTGCATAAAAATAGATAGGAATAAGATGTAAAAAAATATACTTACAGGAGTTACTTCCCATTATTATTTATGTTTTCTTTAGTGAGATCTACCATCAATTACTTCCAACATAATTGAAGCGAGTCTTTGCATAAAAATAGATAGGAATAAGATGTAAAAAAATATACTTACAGGAGTTACTTCCCATTATTATTTATGTTTTCTTTAGTACTTATGTCGAAGTAAAATTGTAAATGTGTAGATTTACTACCAAAATTTATGCAAGTTTTTCTAACCAAGCAATTTACTTATCCACTTCACATTTCAATTTATTAGGTACTTCCATTATTTATGTTTTCTTCAGTACTTATGTAGAAGTAAAATTGTAAATGTGTAGATTTACTGGTTTACTACAAAAATTTATGCGAGTTCTTCTACTTGACTAGGCAATTTACTTATCCACTTCACATTTCAATTATATATGTTTTCTTCAGTACTTATGTAAAAGTAAAATTGTAAATGTGTAGATTCACTACCAAAAATTATGCAAGTTCTTCTACTTGACCAAGCAATTTACTTATCCACTTCATGTTTCAATTTATTAGGTACTACCAATGCAAGACTAGACGATTGGTTTATCAACCATTATTAATCTAACATTGACCAATATAATTTACAATTATTCATGCAAATTTTTTGAAAGCATTATTTCTAACTTGAATTAGAAAAAGTAAACTACATTATAAAACAAAATTATAATATAATAAATTAAATTTATTGTTTTTATTACATTTAACTTTTTATTATTAATGGGATCTTTAACTTTTATTAACTAATATATAAATATTTATATTAAACATTTAAAAATAATATTTAAAGATTACTGCAATCATCTTTAACCATAGCCCCATCATGGTCATCTATAACCCTAGCCATTGAACAATCATTTTGTTTCTTACTTAGTTTTAGCCGTTGCTTTATACTATGATGCCTATGTCTTTTCCTCTCCGAAAAATCACTTTAATTAGTGGTTCTTAAACTTATCAGGGCTCGTTAGGGTGGTCTTAAGTCGGGTGGTTTTTCTTTATCCTCTCTCTCGCTTATCGCGTGCAGATATTTTCAAAAAATTATGAATTTTGTAAAGTATTGAGTATACGTGCAACTATTATTCTAAACAAAGTTAGGCCAAATTTGAAATATAATTTTCATTAAAAATAAAGAAAAATAAATTTGTTTATAAATACTAATAAAATTTGGGAAGATAAAATTGAAACAATATCCCATTTAAATTGTAAATTAAATGAAAAGATAATTTATTAAAAATAGTTGTATTGGTATACATTTAAATTCAAAATCAACCTAACAAATTCATTTGGCTCAACCAATTTCAGTTGCATTTGCATAAATTTGAATTTAAAATTAACTCATCAAATTCATTTTGCTCAATCAATTTCAGAATCTTTATACTCTACATTTTAGAATAGCTTGGTCATTATGACCTCACATTTTACTTAATCAAATCACCATCTTATATAATACACCTCACACTTTACTTAATCAAATTACACCATCTTATATAATATTGTCAATGACTTGGAAATAACATTTGCATCTGTATATATGTAGATTTGATTTGTTAATCTCCTTATTTTGAATTTGTTGGATTTCATAGGCACTATATATGTTCCTTATTTTGAATTTGTTGGATTTCATAAGCACTATATATGTGGGATGTAATTTGGTTTTGAATGAGAAGATACAAATTATTTTGTGTGTGATCTATGTACCATGGCTTCTCTTTCAATTTCTTTGTTGGTATCAAAGCCTATTCTAGCTTAATTCCCTCATGGGAAGGCCAGGATGATGTGGGAGGCATGAGAGCTAATCCTTTGTACATATGTAGAATTAGAATAACATTGTGTTTGTTTTTTGTTGCGTGTATGACTGCGTGTGGGGTTTGTTAAAGAGTATTGTTGCGTGTAAAGAAGCCACCTACAACAAGCTTACTTTGACTGCATAACATCTTCATGAGGTCCCAACATTCGCTTTGTCCAGCTCTCTCATGTGGAAATTGAAGAAGATTAGGCATCGAACATGAAGGTGGAAACCCTAGTCAAGCTTGGCATACGTCTGGAGGAAGAACTTGTTGTTTAACCCTGGTATATGGTGCTTTGTCTCAACAGCTCATGCTGAAGGGTGTGAAGGAATTGCTATGACCTTAAGCCTGAAGTCGACGACAATTGAGTGAAACAAATCACTGAGGGGAGACTGGATGGGGGTGTATTTGAATGCAAAAGAGCTTGCATTGAATTTCATGCAATCACATCTCTAAGCATGCATTGAGAGTCACTATTGTGTTGATGGAGATGTAAGGCCCTTTCTTATTGGTTGGAACTGCAATGTTGTATTTTATTAGTGCAAGCCATTGTATTTGTGGAAGACAGGCCATGTGTGGAGGAGAAGTTGGTCATCCATCTTTTCGATCTCATGGAAGAGTCAAGCCTAGCCATTGCTTGTTTGAAGAGCTCGTTGAAGAAGATTGTCCTTCCTTGTTGAAGCATGTCAAGCATTATTTTTGTATCTACAAATCTTGTCATTTATGAATCAAGCAGGAGGAGAATGGTGCGTGTGGAAATCCTTAGTCGAGGTGAAATGAAATATGTTTTAAATTTAACTTAGAGTTTTTATTTTAGACATATTGAGTCTGGTCAACTCAATAGGTGAGTTCAAGTTTGTTAGAATTTATCACTCTAACAATTGGCTTATGAAGAAGAGAAACTCCAAGATAAGGTGAACCAAGATGAAACATTAAGACACTTATCTATGACCAACCATTGGCTTGTGCTAGGGAGCGATGAGGAGACTTGTTTATGCTCGGATGACAGAGGCCCTAGTTTCATGATCATTGGTCTTGTGAGATTTTTTAGTTTCTTTGTTAAGTAGTTTTTCATTATGTCTGTAAAAGGTACAAAACCAATTATTGAACAGTGTTGCACAATTCAAATTAGTGGTTCTTGACACTGGGAAACCCTCAAACACATCACTAGTTTGATTATATTTGTATAATGTTACAGTTTGTTGTTCTTGGCACTCAAAAACCTTTTAATAACGACTATAAGTTATAGTATGAGATCCTTGTGTATTAGACATGTCAAGTTGTATGATGAAGCTTTGAACACATTCAGTACCCAAACTGCCTTCCTAGAAATTAACGAATAGTCGAAAGAAAAATATCTGACAAATGGTGGTAGGTCCATAGAGTGGTTCATTACTTGACAACTTTAATTGTCGAAGCCCCGACGAGCCGAGTCTATCAATATTATTGATCGCACAAGTTCATAAACGATGGTCAGAGACAATTGTACCTTGAATGAGTTAAGTGGGAAGCTCAAATATTGTGGTGGAGAAAGAGCATTGTCCATGACATTTCAGAGTGGGTAGAAGTGTCAGTGAAGACCATATCAGACAAATGTTACTTATTTGTGAAATGTAATTTTTTATTCATGTAATGTTAATTTTGTAATTCAATTGTTAATGGAGGGACTTGGAAATAACACTTAAATTAGTATATATGTATATTTGGTTTGTTGGTTGGTTGAGTTGTTGAGATATTTTCTCAACAAGCAATCTCCTTGTTTAGAATCTGTTGGATCTCATAAGCACTATATATGTGGAATGTAATTTGGTTTTGAATGAGAATATATGAATTAATTTGTGTGTGATCTATGTAACATGGCTGCTCTTTCAATTTATTTTTCAATGATGGTATGTAAATGACATACGGTGTGTTATCACAAAATCTAACCCTGATAGGCTGTTGATCAAGTAGACTTTGAGTAACTCTTTCAAACCAATTTTTTGGTGGAGGCTTAGCCTCCTCAACCTGAGAGGGCTCTCTCAATAGGTTTAAGATTTTTGATTAATGATTAGATGGCTAACTCTAGGAACAAAATGGATAAATGTATAATTGTTTGATTGGTTGAATCAAAGATTAGCAGACATCTATTGGGCTATGGAGTCAAGATAGTCTTCAATAAAACAACATGATTAGCAAAACATGGAAGTCAATGCACTTAGAGTTTAGGTTTATAAATGGAACAGTAACATAGTGAATCAACACAATTTACAAACATGTGAAGGAAGTTAGAGCTTTTTCCAATGAATTCTAAGTATCAGAAGCTCATACCACTGCAAATAAATAATTGAAAAAAGGTCGTAAGAACATCAACACATAAACTCCTTGTGAATCTTGAGTAGTCAAATTGATCTCTGTATTATGTTTGAAAAACCACAGTTTCTTACAATAACACAAATTTCTTTTGCTAATGAAACAACAAACCCTGAGGAATTCAATTCTCAAGCTTTATATAGAGTTTTACAACCTTGGATACTATGATCCATCTTTAGGGGAATTCGAATTCCTAATTTTGACACCTATCTATTCATAAAACAAAATACTTAATTACAACTTGACAACTAGTTATCTTTAAGAGTCCTAATACAAATAGGAGTGAAACTCCTAAAACATGCTTTTAACAACCTTATCTATGACTTCAATACATTCTTTAATCAGCTGCCAACCCATGTCTTCGAGCTTGATGTCCACAGTGTTGTTACAAAACCTGTTGAATCATGACCTAACTGTCCTGAAAACTAGGAGATAGAGTTCCTCCTTTTAAGGCACTTAATCTTTTATGCTTATCTTCGAGCAGTTTTACTGGTGTATATGTGGCATGCATTAATAAACCATTAAATAATTCTTTGAACTTTGCTTTCTACTTTACTACCATCTAAAACTTCATATATGATCCCATGTTTACCAGCAGCTTCAAAATTTGAAATTAATCAGACCTTACCTCTAAAAAGCATCTATAAGTGCTAAATGATCATCTTCAGCAGTTTCGTAGTGCGCTACGAAACTGTTGTGTATGTTCTTTTTTCAACACGGCCTTCAAAAATTTGTATTTTGGGAGTTTTTCATAATTCCATGAAGACTGATATGATCAACCAAAAATCAAAACCACTTACCCTCATAAGATGTTCTTCTTCACATCTGTCCTTCCTTTTATATGCCAAAACTCTTTTTATGTGCCAAAACTATTTTAAGATATATCCTTCACTGCCCCTTTTCATCACCCTATTTCATTATTGTTGTAGACCATTTTCCAAATTTGGTTAATTGTATTTCTAGGTCTTCAATTTGTCTCTTCAATCCTCCCGTTAGTAGCTCTCAACTGAGCATTAATCATCCTTACAAATCTGGCTTCTTTGATTGCAGGAATAGTCCAGGTAAATTATTGAGTTTCACTATTTACTATTTCTGGTTTGGAAACTTTTTCAACGTCCCAGAGAGCCTTCATCCTTTTGAAATCTGTCCTTTCAGCAGCATTCCCTCTTGCTCTCACTCTTAGTCTACAAATTTCATTATTAGCAGCTTTTAACCTTTCTTCCATTACCTTGTAACTGGCTTTTTCTGTTTGAGTGGCAAGAACTGTGTTTTTATCCCCTTTAGGTCTTGGAGATGGAAAATCTATCAATTATTCTTGAACAACGAAGGCTTCTTCTTTTCTTCTCAACTCAATATTGGACTCCTGCATCTTCTTGGATTGCCTGGTTAAGGGTTTTCTGGGTTTGAAAACAAATGTTGTAACATCATCCTCAAATTCCAATTTCTTGGAGGGTTTCATTTTCTTCGACTTTCCTTGATCAAATTTAATCATGTATGCTTGTACCAAAGGGGATTCTGCAATATCAATGGCTTTTAAAATATCATTTAAATCACCCTTCAAGCTTGAACCTTCTCCCGAGATCACTGTTTTACCTTTCCCCTTTGCAATTTGACTTCTAGTCAATCTCCTTTGAACTGATTTGTTGGTTGATTGTTCTTGTGTCATTCCATTAACCTCATATATATTTTCCTTTGTAGATTTAGGAGTTTGAAGAATGACTACTGGTGTTTTTATTACTTTCTCTTTCACCTGCTTCCTAGGTTTCAACTTAACATACCTTTTTGCCTTGGACATTAAGACTTGCTGGTTTCTGCGGATGGAGTTCCTTTAACCCTAGGGCTAATGTCTACACCTTGTTTTTCTACTCCAAAATCACATAAAACAAAAACGAAGATCATCCTTTGTTGATCCTTTTGAGTTCATGTAAAACTATCAGTTTAATTAGACCATGATGAAGCAAGGAAGTTTCACATCCTTGAGATTTCAATTGTACTTTATCTGCCATCTTAGCTACACTTTGAAATAAGAAGTAAGGCAAATCTAAAGAAATCATGCCAGTAAAATGTAACAGAAGTTTAAAATGATATGAATAAACCTTTTGATATTTGCCTTCACAAGTAAAATAACATTGAATATTGAAGATCAAGTTGGCATAGATGTCCTTGATGTAGTCTCTGGGAATTGCATTGGTTAAGTCGGTTTCCACAAACTCTAGCTTTAGAAACACCTTACATGGTTCCATGTCGAATCTGAACCATGTATCTTGTCCCCTAGGAATTTCTGTCACCAAAGCTATGACCTATGGAGAAATTTGCAAGTTCAGCATTCCGACCTTTCTGCTTGAGCCAGTGAAATGTAGTGAAAACTCATTTGTCACCTGAGTATGTCCTCCCTACAATTTCTTACAAAACTTCCAACATCCTGCTTTCTTGAAGGCTTCTACTACTGATTTGTCTCTGACTAAGACCTCGTTACTTTCAGGGTCTGTCCTTAAACAATGACCAGACCTGTGAAGTTTCCTCTCCTCTGTCATCTTTCCTTCTGAATTCCTGTAACAAAACCGGCCTCGCTTGAAATTATGTTGATCAGCGTCGCTTGCCAATGGTGGTCGACCTTGCCTGAATTGTGGATGAGGAAGACCTTGGTGAAAAATTACCAAAGCTTACTGTTCAAAAACAATTCTGTTTGAGGGTTTGCATGCAAACTAAAATGATGAGACTAGCCATCCCTTTCGAATTTGAAATTATCTTTCATAATGAGCCCTAAATTTGAAATGATGAGTTTAAATGGTGGCATGCTTAAGGATTGACTCCTAGCTGACACCTAATAATGAAAATTTTAACGAAATATTAATGGATTGATGTTTGACAAGACTGTTCTATGAATCCATGCTTTCGTAGTGCATAGGGAAAAGCGCTATGAAAAGAGCAGCGTTTTTGTAGCGGAAAACATACATTTTACACTATTTGCACTACGAAAACGTGGTTTCGGGGCTAATTCCAAAAATTTTCAAAATGGCTTAAGCTATGAGTTTCTAAAAAGAATGTAAGACTCATGAAACATGGAAAAAGGATGTTAGACTTTATTTGGATATGAAAAATGAAACCTTTGAGACTCCTAACCTATCACTTACCCATTAAAACATAGGGTGACTTGACACTTATCTAAGATCATGACTAGGAACAATGTAAACCCCTATTTGGTGATAACACGGTGGGTATTTGGATATAAGGGAAAGTTAGTGGATTCTTAAACTTTTTTTTTTCCCTAAACAAGGGGAAATTTTGGGTGATTTGATTTAAAATTAAGATGGTGGAAGAAGAAAGTTGTTTTAAATTTATTTATTAAATTTGAAAACAAAATATTTATAAAAACAATTATTTTAAATTTATTTTAATATTATTTGTATCTATGTTTATATAATTAAAGTATAGAATTGTAAATTTTTTATATTTATAAGTAGGAATAATATATTTGTTAATATTTAAGGTAGTTTAACAATAAGGCTTGAATTTATTGCAATAATATATTTGATATGAGTTTAAAATGTCATATGTGGGAATTGAATCTCAAAAAATAAGTGCAATTGAAAAAGTCTTGACAATGTTTATCCATATGAGCAAAAGCATTATGCACCACTATCACTCTATTGTAGGAACTGAACCTGGGTGGAAAGAATAACAATCATTTCTCTTACACACAAAAATAAACCCAATTGAAAAAATAAAAAAATTTATACATATGAGTGGAGAATATTTTATACCACTACCACTATGTATATCATGCATTTATTAAAAAAAATTCACACATAGTTGAAACACTTTGTCGATCAATTTAATTTCTTAAAGTATTTGACATTAAATTATTAAACAAGATGTTTGTAAACTTCCAGATACTACACTGTATGCACATAGGTCAAATTATTGATGGACTTCTACCCTATCACTTGTTGATAACATCTGAAACAAAACCAACTAAAAGTAAACTTGTAGGGAACTTGTTCTCTGGACAATAAACTTAAGAAAGATTGTTGGAGGGATTTTATGAGACAATCTTATTACACAAAATAACTATTGCATTCATATCTCATTCAAGCGACCTCGAAGTAAGCCTCGGATTTAGGTTCACTATGAGGGTAAAATCCACAAGAAAAGGTAGGGAAAGGGAAATGATTGATCTAGATTGGATCATTATATTATTTTCCATCCATGTCAATGCCTTCAGAATGGAGAAAGTGAAGGCAACACTTCACAGGACCATTTTTACCGATGAGACCCAGTTTAGAAAATTGGTGTCTAAAACCTTTGAAGAGATGTTTGAGGCATTAAACGACATTTTTTTGGGTAAAAATTTGTTGCATTAGTGCCGCAATTCTTTTTGCTATTCTACACACATGAACCTTTCCGATGGAGAAATAATTACTTTAATTGGAGTCTATATGAAAAAGTTATGCCGCTCAAAATTTGGCCTTCCTATTTTGACCACCATTTAAGAGGATGCCATGTTAGCCCCCGTTATTAATGGAAAAGGGCTAGTCGTGTGATCATGATGAAGAAGGCTCTAGAAGAGCCAATATTGTCATTCTAGTTATGATTTAAAAAGGTGAAACCTAACCACTAGTAGGCTATCAATTTGGTTTATAATCAAGCACAAGGGCTTCACTTAATGAATCTCTGACATATCATATGCATTCATGGCATACTAAACGATACCCTTCATTTGACTGCATAATGGAAAATACCACTAAAAAACACATTATTTAACCCCTTACCAATATGAACCAAATACACCTTCCCAATTAAAAAAAACCATACTTTCACTAGATATTGTAGCAACCAATTTTTCATTAACATTTTTTATACCCCTTTATATTTTTTCATTAACTTTGAGCTCCATTTTTTATACCTTCCAATATAAAAACCCTTTACCGCCTATTATATGCTTAATATATTATGTCATTTTTTTCTCAATATATATCCCCCAATATGAACACATGTGGTATGATATTTCTCCCCCAGTGAAACCCCCTTATAACCAAGCCACTAGGAGGAAGAGGGGTTCCATTCTTTTCGAGTGCATTTTCTTGCATGGACGAGCAAAGTAGTTGGGAGAGATAGGAATAGAGCACACAAAGAAGATTTGTGCACTATAGTAGCCCACAAGCCACAAACCTTACGTATGTGTACTTGTAGCCTTTTTCTATTTGTAGAAAGAGAGAATAACAACCTCACCTTCCAGTTGGTTTTTCTTGCAAAAGGTTTTCCCAGTATATATCTTGCGTCCATTATGGTTTGTGAGTTCTTATTTTAGTATTCTTTTTTTTGCATGTTTATAATTTGCATGCATATGAAATAAACGATAATTAAAAAATAGGAAAACCTAAGGAGAAATAAACCCTCATAATCTAGTTTTTTAATTTTCTAATATATTTTAGTAAATTCGTTGGGCCGAACTATCTAGTGGAATATCCACATCATTTTTTAGATCATATTGGTATTAGAAGAAGGTTTCTTTGAGTATATTGTGGATATTTTCTGGGGAGTTAGATTGGCTAAGCCAAAATTCATAAAACCCTAGTCATTGTTGATGATAACCCTCCTAATCCTGTAGAGTGGAGGTGTTTGCAGAAAGAAGTAAAAGTTGCATATATAAAATGTAATGTGAATCTCCTTGGTTTCCCCGAATAATAAGCTTGAGCTATTGGGAGAAGATGGAGGTTCTAATATAGAGTTCCAATTAGAGGGGAGATCAAGAGATCAAGAAGAAACTGAGAAGGAGGTGAAGAAAGAACGCAAAAATGATCAATGTAGCTTGAGTGTCATGAACCATTCACATTTGTTGGAAACTAGATCACTACTGAGGGGGGCGGTGAATCAATAATGTGAGCACTTATACAATTTTTCTCCAATTATTTAATCTTTAACATGTTTAAATTGAAACACATAATTAGATATTAGTGCATCACAAATAAACATGCAGCCATAAAATCAATCAACACATAAACACAAGTGTTTCTGGTGGAAAACCCATCTCAGGAAAAAAACCACCCCGTTGTTGTTGCACTGTTCAATTCTTTCATTAAATATCAAGCAAATTATACATGGATCAACTCACTCCCATGAGCCTTGAAGACTTACTTCTTTCACAATATGTTGGCACTATCAGGCAGGAAATTGTTTGTCTCACAGATCTACAGACTACCATTCGTTGAAAGCCACCACAATCAACAATCCTCGCTCGGTTTCTCTTGAACTAAACATTTGACTCTATGGGATCCAATTTCCTGATCACCACCATGCCCAATGAGCCTCGCCCAATTTCTATCAAACTATCCAACCACCATTAGATGGAGAAATCTCTTCCATCTACTGAATTCTCCAACTCACTGTATACTCAAAGCCTCCATGTCTTCACTACTTCCATGTGAGCCTCCTTTAATCTATTTTCAAAATGGACACTGAAAACTTGCTCAACTTGAGCACTGCTACACCATAACATCAAATCTCTAATAAATTTGCAACTCTAGCTTCCATCAAAACCTCCATACAAAATCTCCACACAAACAGCAAAGAAATCTCCTCAATCACTTCTCCAAACCACACATCAACAACTTGCTCACTGCACAATGTTATGGCTAAAACATACTTCAGCTCATTGTTTCTACTGTTGCAAACTACTTTAGAAATTTTGCACTAGAAAAACATACAACTTGTAGGCTCTTCTCCAAGCTCTCACACACACCACTCAACTAGACAAATAATCAACTCGAAATGAGCTTCCTCCAATATGTAGATGAACTCAAGTGCTCAACTCAATAATTACTCAGAACTACTGAGCTCAACAATCATGTTCACATGCTTGATTTAGACCGGATTTTAGCTCATTGACCCAATCAACCATTAACTCCACTAGCCCTTTTGATCTTTTTAGCTTTCATCACTTACTAGAGGTCCCACAAAATTTTCCGACCATAAACCAAAAATTTCTAATTAAGGAAGTCGTCACAATGCAAGGAATGTGGAGCTAAACTTGAAAAAATCCATGTACGCTCCCATAACACATTGTGCATGCATCTAAGGCCTTGGGTGCTCCCTTGAGCTAGTCATGCATGCGTCTAGAGACTTCGAGATGCTCCCATAGCCTTTTGTGCATGCGTCCAGGTAGATAACCTTCCTTTTCTCTCAATCTAGACTGGATTTTAAAAAAATGTTTGATGGGAAGCTAATTTGGTCTGTTCTACACAAAACCCATGTCTTGGAATTTTGATATTCATCTTCATTTTCCCAAAAAATCGAAGCTAAAACTTCTACTTATATCCAAACACCGTACTCAACAATTGGGCCTAAAACTCAAGTAAAACATTTGTTCTTCAATCTAGAACCTCTGCCACCTGATCCATCATCTTCCTCTACTCTTGTACACTCCTCCAAGCCTCTACAACAAGTTTGAAACTGATGAATAAGAAAGTAACAACTCTATGACATGCTAGACCTATTCTGCCAACTTTAGGACCAAGACCAACACCTCTAGCTCCTCAAGAAGAAACCTTATCAACTCTAACACCTGCAACATCATCTCCAATATCTGTAGTAGCGTCACCAACTCTTGCAACATCAAAAACATGCCATACAACTTCCTCCAATACTGGTGGAAGCACCTTCAAAACAAGTAGCCACAATTGAACACATATAGTAGCAATATAATGTCTCCAACATATGTAGAGACATAGAGACATATGCAAAATATAGAGTAGCAATCCATCATCCTGCAACAACATCTCCAACCACAGCATGTGGATCCATCTCCAAGTTAGCAACCACAACTCATTACAACTACTAGGTCTAGTCATAAATATGTTGACATCAATTCCAACTAAAAAAGATCATCACCAAACATGCATCACCATACACATGACAAGAAACACAACGAGCTTGTTGACATCAATGCCAACACTACAATGCCAACAACGTTCCCTATTCAAAATGGAAACAAAGATTGATATCAAGTCATATCAAGGTGAGATTGAGGCTCTAAAACTAAATCACTTGTTGCAGCAAGTATGTTAGGTATGTGTTATATTCCTTCCACGACTAGTCCTAGGCGTGGACCCAGGGATGGTGTATGGACCCACCCATGGTTTTCACACATGGTTTTGGGAATGATGGTTTTTTTTCCATGGTATTTTTAGATCTGATGAAGGGAACTACGATTATGTTATAATCCAGTGTTAATGGATTGGGGTTTATGAATGCTTCACCATGTATATAAAGAATTGTAACATTGAAAGGAATAGAATGAAAAATCAATTTGGTTTTCCTGGTTTGGGTTTTAGGAGAAAATATGTGTATATTTTATTTTCTCACCGTTGTTTATTTTTCTACTTTAAGAATTTGTTTGTAGGTAATTTTTTTACAAGGTTAAACTGTACAAATTATAAGCTTATTTCATTTTTCATCATACAGAGGAAGAACATAGTATTTCATTTGTGCAGTCAGAAATAGAGGGTTGTTCCTTGATTTGGTAGGAAATCCACACATAGACCTTAAAGTTAGATATATATTCTCTAATGACTAAGTGAGAGGACTTTAAACCCTCATAAATTCACAATTTTACCCTATCAAGTATGTAGAGGACTAGTGGATTTGGTAGCACTACTTAAGGTAGAAGTAGGGGCAGAGTGTATCGAAGGACATGATACATCCAACCTTGGGATATTCTTGGTCCCCCGCCCCCGCCCCCCATAGGGTTATAGTATCCCTACAATCCCCTTTAGTCTCATTTCTCATTTACATTCGACTCCACATGAATAAGTTTTGGCCCATAGAATTATCATGGTTTTCGTGCAAGGGTATCAGTGCTATCAGGGCATGATGAAGTCTTCATAACTTAGGCCAAGGACTGATAGCGACATGTTGAGGGATTTTATATAGGGTGTGAGCTACGATGGTCCTTAGTGCACCACCAAACACTTGGTTGTTGGCACTTGGCAAGTCTTCCTCTATCAATTGCTAACTATTTGACTTCGTCTTTCAATGGACTTCATTACTCAAAGGAATCAAGCCTCCTCTACTATGCTTCCAACATTGTCTTAGATCAACCTCTGGAGTTCAATTGACAAGATAAAACACTCTTATTCAAACCTCTTTACCTTTCATCGATAATTTACATGCACAATGCAGAGCGCTTGATTTAGCATTGATGCTCTCCCTTTAAGGAAAAATTGTAGAAATCCTTTTTCAATTCGACTGCCTATTCAATACACCTTGTCAAGCTTTAATCCAACAACACAATACAGAGGCATTTAACTAGTGACAATAGACATTGCTTGTAGACCTCCAAAGGCATTTAAACCCTTCTACAAGGATTTATGTGTGTTTTTTTGCATGTAGTTGAGTATGGAATCAGATGATTGAATGACCTGTTCCCTTGTCTTCCTACAATGTTCTACTATCTCTACCACCAACTACCCTCGTCCTCCTTCTCTACATTTTTTCTTTGGTCTCTTACTTGAAAAATGTATCAATATTTTATAGGTCACTATATTCTTTGTTGTATCGACCACTAACTATCCTTGTTCTTTGACTCATTATGATATTCTCCTCCACAATTAGTCTCTTCAATTCCCTTTTTTGGATGCAAATATCCTGTAACATAAACACTTTATTTACCTCTCAATCAAAAGTAAATACTAGGCTACGATGAAACTTGATGCAACCATCCTTGGGCTACTCTCGATCCCCCCTAGGGTTATAATATCCCTACAATTCCCTTCAGTCCCATTTTCACTCAAATTTGGCTCCACAAGAATTCATTTTGTCCCATAGAATTATCAAGGCTTTCATGCATGGGTATCAGGGCTATTGGGGCCCAATGGTGGAAGTCTTCACGACTTAGGCTGAGGACCGATAGTGATGTACCAATGGATGTTATTGAGTGAGTTGGCTCCAATGCGTTCAATGGTCATTAGTGCACCCCATAACACTTAGTTATTGGCACTTTGTGGGTCTTCCTCTGCTTATCACTAACTATCTGACTTGGCCTCTAAATGCAATTTTTTCCTTAAAGGAATCGAGCCTTCTCTACTACACTTCTAGTGTTGTCTCAGATCAACATCCAAAGTTCGACTGACAAAGTAAAACACTTTTATTGAAACTCCTTTACCTTTCAGTGGGAATTTACATGCACAATGAAATGGGCTTGATTTTTCATCAAAGTTGTCCGTTTAATCTAGAATTTCAACAAGCCTTCCTCCCAGTTCAATACACTTGTCACACTTTAATCCAATAATGAAATTTAGAGGCATTTGACTATCATGGCTACCTTTGTCAGTGGTTTGCAAGATTTATTTTGATTGCTCTCATAGGAGAATCTTAGTTCCTCATAATTTTTCTTCAGTGAAGTTATTTCTACACTTTCTCCCTCCTTTGGGGCACTCTTTCCATGCTCATGACCTACAAATCTTACACAAAATTTGTTAGTTTTAAAAACATGAGGATTTATAGCTTCTTTTGGTATCTCCATCATCAATTCCTCCTACAATGTATCAATCTCCCTTTTATTTCCTTTATGAGATAGTGTTTCCTCATCTCCCATTATAATATTTTTTAGATTTTGTTCCTTTTAAAGGCTTTGAAAAGGAACTCCTTCATTTCCCTCTATCATTATGATAGTTATAGATGATTTTCCACCTTCATCATTCCTGTGACCTACAACCATACACAAAATATCAATTTTAAAATCATAAGGATAGCTAGCCTCACTTGATGTCTCTTCTTTCAAACTCCCATTCTTCACACAATCCATGAGACTCTTAATTAACCTTTTTCCATAATATATTATATATGCTTATCCCAGGAATCCTCCTTCCTCTAGTTCACAATAGTGAACACTCTCTTATTTACACTCATACTTAGTTATCATGAATTCTCCATCCCTTAACTAAAATCTTAGCATGTGCCTCATCTTCTTTCTGAACTTCTTGGCATACATCCTTTTAAGAAGGCACTTAATTTTTTTTTCTAGATCCCATCCATATCTTTGATCTTCATTCTCCATTTCTTGTAGAGCATATTCACCATACCGAGTCTTTATTTTAACTCAATGCTTTCTCTTTCAAATTCCTCATCACTTATCTTGTTGTGACTTCTCTCCAAACCCTTAACACAATTATTTTCAGTCATCTCCTTCTCCATGAGCTCTGCCATGCTCACTATGAGTTGCAAAGAATCCTTCACAAGACACCTCACCAAGTTTCTCTCCTTTAGACATGGTATTTTTGTATCACAGGTTCTCTTCTATGGAAACCCTTGAGATTCCTCTGTTCTTCTGGCTTTTTCACTCTGCTTACCTCTCTTGAGAAATCCTCCTATCTCTTAAGTCATCTTGAAGACTTCCTTTGTCTTCTTCACTTTCCAACCGCGACTAAAATAACTTCTCTGTTACAAAGTTTCTCTCTCACAACCTTCTTCTAAATGCTACTACCTGCAAGTAACAATTTCTTTTTCTAGATTAAAATGAAACTCAAAGACAATATTACCTACCAAGTCTCATAAACATTGAGATCTCCACAGTATATTGCATTCTTCGTTTCAATGTGCTTGGACTGTCAATCCTCTAGTTTTACTTCTTTACTAGATTTAAATCTATTTAGTCTACTCCAAATCCTCTAGCTCTGGAAGTTTTGATCCCTTGTATACTCGTAATGTTCTGTTATCTCTACCACCAATTATCCTCATCCTTTTTCTCTACTTTCTTGCTCTCATATCTTGCTTGAAATATCTCTCGGTCTTTTATGCCACTAAATTATTTATTATCTATACCACCAACTATCCTTGGTTCTTTTAATCATTGTGATCTTCTCCTCCATGAGTAGCCTCTTCAATTTCCTTTTCTGGCCACATATCTCCTATAACACAAACACTTTATTTACCTCTTGATCACAAGTGAAATACTAGGCCATGATACCACTTGATGCAACTAGCCTTCAACCACTCTCAGTCCTCCACCCTAGGGTTACAATGTACCTATAATTCCCTTCGGTCCTATTTTCTCACTCAAATTTGGCTCCATAAGAATCTCTTTTGACCCATAGAATTATCGAGGCTTTTGTGTAGAAGTATTGGGGCTATCAGAGGATGATGGTGGAATTCTTCGCAACTTAGGCCACAAGCTGATAGTGATGTGTTGAGGGATGTTATTGGGGTTGTTGGCTCTGATGGCTATAATGGTCCTTAGTGCATCATTGAACACTTGGATTTTGGAACTCTATGGGTCTTCCTCTATCAATTGCTAACTTTCTGACTTGGTCTCTGAATGGACTTTGTTCCTCAAAGGAATCGAGTGTCCCCTGCTACACTTAAGTGTTTTCTCATATCAACATCCATAATTTGAATGATGAGATAAAACACTCTTATTAGAAACCCTTTACCTTTTAATGGGAATTTTCATGCATGGTGCAGAGGGATTGATTTTAAATTGATTATCTCGCGTTAAGGTAGACTTTCAACAAGCCTTCCTCAATTCAACTCCCAAATTCAATACAACTTTTCAGGATTCAATCCAATAACACAATGTAGAGGCATTTGAATCATGGAAATACACATTATTTGCAAAGCTCCAAAAGATTTAAACCCTTCTGTGTGTATTTGAGTGCACGTGTTTCTTACAATTGAGTATGGAATTAGATGATTGTATGGCTTGATCCCTTGTCTTCCGAATTTTTTTTGTTATCTTTGATGCCATCTATCTTCGTCCTTTTTCTTTGTGTTCTTGATCTGGTCTCTTTCCTGAAATATCTCTCAGTATTTTCTTCCACTAATTTCTCTATTGCCTCTGCCACCAACTGTCATTAGTTCTTTGACTCGCTTTGATATTCTCCTCCGTGAGTAGCCTCTTCAATTTCCTATGCTAGCTACAAATCTCCTGTAACAAAAACATTATTTATTTCTCGATCAAAATTGAATATTGGGCATTGATAACAATTGACATAGCCAACCTTGGGTTTCTCTTGGTCCCCCTGCCAAGGGTTACAATATCCCTACAATTCCCTTTAGTCCAATTTTGTCTTTCAAATTCAGCTCCATAAGAATTCATTTTGGCCCATACAAATATCATTGATTTCGTGCAAGGGTATCGGGGCTAACAGGTCCCAATGGTGGAAGCCTTCACGACTTAGGCCAAGGATCAATAACGATGTTTCAAGGATGTTATTGATATTTTCTACTCTAATGGGTCTTATTATCCTTAGTGCACCACTGAACACTTGGTTTTCGACACTCTATGGGTCTTCCACTATTTATTGCTAACTATTTTTCTTAGTCTTTTAATGGACTTTGGTCCTTAGTTGAGCTTCCGTTGCTACACTTCCAATGTTGTCTTAGATCAACATCCAGGTTTGAATGACAAGATAAAAAACTCTTATTCAAACCCATTTATCGTTCAGTAAGAATGTACATGCACATTGCAAAGGTCTTTATTTGGCATCAATGCTCTCCTTTAAGGTATACTTTCTACAACCCTTCCTCAATTCAACCCCTTGATTCAATAAACCTTGTCAAGATTCAATCTAACAACACAATAGAGAGGCATTTGACTCATAGCAATACACATTGTTTGTGGACTTACGAAGGAATTTAAACCCTTCTACAAGAATTTGTATATCCTACAATGATTAACTAGGAGCCATGTAGCCATCTAATTCCACACTCAATTATAGGAAACACACAACAAAAATCCTTGAAATTTTAAGGCTACCATTCGTCCTTGGCACTAAGACTATCACTTCATTGCATAGGCATAGATATTCATAGAGCATTAACACATACTCTATAGGAAACTGAAACACATACACACACACCATAAATGTAAGCCTAAACTTAATTCATTTTATTACATAGAATAATATATTGACAGGGGATAAAGTCTACATTCACACTTTGTAGGGGCTCTCATGTTCCTCATTCATTTTCACTCTCCAATTTGTTTTAGTTGATCCATGTATACATATATATATCGCTTCCTACTAGATAGAATATCTAATAACTGAGTGGTGGTTATTTGGGCATATGTCCTAATTTCTAGAAAATTTCCTAACACCTTAGCCTATCATTTGTCACTCTTACTATGTGCCACATGGCTAAGACTTTTTTCTCACCATAATTCCCTAGAAACCTAGATCTTTATAGAACTAGGGCACTTTTACTTACACAGAAATTTACTATTTCTAAATTTTTATACAAATTTTATTTAAGGGAATATCTCCAGTTTGGGAAAATATCATGACCCCCATAGGGTCTAGGCAAAACAATTTCCTAGGGGTTGATGCTCTTGCATCAATGCACCAGAAAATTTAGAAATATGGTCATAACGTTGGGTGCCTCCCTAAAGAACATATATGTACTCCTCAAGTATATGTCGGGTCTACAAAACCATATGTAGAAGCAAGTGATTCCATTCAAGCCCAAATCAGATGACTAGGATTGTGTATAGACACAATATTTGGAGAACATAAAAGTGAAGAAAGGGAAATCAAGTGGATCAAAAAAAAGAAGCATTGGTATGCTTCTAAGGAGGGGAAGAAAGAGTGGAAAGGGGGGGGGGGGGGGGGAAGATAAAAATATAGTAGCCACATCACACTAGTGCAGAGATCCTAACAACCACTACAATCACTATAACATTGATGGTCATATAGAGGATAAGTGTTGGAAGTTGCATCTAGAGCTTAACCCAAAGAGAAAAGAGAAAGATAATAAGAATATGAATATCATGGCCATTGATTCAAGCAACTAGGTTGAAATTAACTTGGACATGGGTGAGAATATCTCTAGTACATTAATGCAAAAGGAGGTGAATTTGAGTATCATTTGGCAACAGAAAGAGAAGGAAATGGCCAAACTCTTCCAAATAAAGATAAAGATCAAGGATACAAATATTGATGCTTTGTTTGAATTAGGATAATAGGTGAATCTAATTATAGAAAATTTGGTCAAAAAATTAATATTGGAAACTTGTGATCATCCAAGCCCATATCCACTAGGATCGTTAAATAAGGATGCAGAGATAAAAGTAACAAAATAGTGCAAAACTATATTTTCTATTAGTGTTGGTTTTATTGACGAAGTAGAAATATATGTAGTTCCCCTTGATGTATGTGGAGTGGTGTTCGAAAGTTCCTATATGTACACACGATATGAAATATTCATGCAGATATCCAACCAATATCTTCTCGTCAAGGATGGAGAATCATTCACCATGAACATGCACAAAGGAAATTAAAAACTTTCACTAGTAAGTGCTAACTAATCAAAGAAATCTATCATTTCAAGAAAGAAGTATGTTTTACTATTTTAAAGAAAAACCAAATTGTATAAGAGTTAATGAGAGAAAAGGCATCCTTGGAGGTGTGTACTAATAAACATAAACACCAATTAGAATAATTTCTACAGCCATACAAGGATGTGTTGTAGGAGCCTAAAGGGATACCACTCAAGAGGGAAGTGGATCACATGATCCAACTATCATTGGACTCCCCATTTCCAAACATTAGGTTGCACAAGCAATGTGTTATAGAATCAAGTGAGGTGAAGAAATAGTTGTACCATTTATTGGAACAAGGTGTCATTCAACCAAGTACATCACCATGTAGGTCACCCATCATCATTGTGCCAAAGAAGGATGGGACTTGGCAAATGTGTATAGATTATAGGGAATTAATTTTTTTTTTCTCAAGAACAAGTACCCCTTGCCCAACATAGATGATCTAACAGATCATTTGTAGCAAGTGAAGTACTTCACCAAGCTAGACTTAAAGTTCATATATCACTAGGTTCAACTCATAGAAGAATATATCTAGAACACTACCTTCAAAACCAAGCAAGGTTTGTATGAGTGGATAGTCATTCCATTTGGCCTATCCAAATGAACCAACTACGTTTATCAAATTAATGAATGATATATTGTGCCCTTCTATAGATTCATTTTTTATTGTCTATTTGGATGATATACGAGGATTAATGCACATTGATAAGTTTGAGTGTGAGTGGGAGTTATTTAGAGTGCATGCATGAGTGAAATAAAGACCATTGGGACACATGTACTAATTTAGGGATGAGTTGGAACTTTTCTTGGACTTAACTACAACATGTGTTTGCATGGGAAAATAATTGGGCATGTAGTCCAGTTAACTAGGTGCATGCCTTTTTATCTCCCATTTCACAACAGTTTTCCATAACAGTATCTCCACTAGACTAAGGACATGCTTCTTCTCTCCACTTCTACTTCAATTGAACTCAATTATACTCCCTTAACCATGTGCATGGCCATCTCATCCTAGTTCACCATTAGTCAAATGAAATGCATAGAAGTTGAAGGCAGACTCTTGCATGGATAATTTGACTGCCATAATTGATAAAAGGAAAAGGTTGCTTTTATAGTTGGGTAAGATATACATTATCACTTTTCTATTCTACCCTATTGTAAATTTTGGCTTAAGGTCAAGAAACCTTGAGTATCCATGGTTTTGGAGAGACATATGGGCTCCCCCTAGTCAGAAGGGTGTATTTTGATGGAAGAGCTTCAGTTTTTGAGATCCTAGCAAATCGTATTTTCTACGATGCAATCATTCATCAAGATTGGAGGTCAATTTAGAGATAAAATTCAAAGGTTGGTTTCATATTTGAGTTTACTTCAAAAAGTAATTTTCATAGTTGTGGTTCCTCATTTTATATGCAAATAAAATTTCATATTTTGTTGTGCCTTTGTTTCAAAAATATTGTTGTTTTTCTAGTATCTCTATTTGGGGATATTACAATGGTATCTTTGCTGCAAGACTTCACAGCCTGTTTCGGTGTTCATAACTTAGAACATAACCTAAAGAGGGCCATAACCTAGAAACTTAGGAATAAATAATGGTTGGAAAATGATCATCCATTGCCATCAAGTTAGAAGGATGCAGAGAAAATGTTCATAGAAATGTTAAAACAACTACAAAAGAATAACATTTATTTGGGCTAGATGACTCTGTTAGTTTTAGTATTTCTTTTCATTAGTAACCAAACATTTAATATGAATTTGGGGTCCATATAATTCGAGGTGCGACACTAGAAATGCCTGAGAAAGGCCTTGAGAACCTACAAATAAAATCCCTACTCTAACTTATTCATCAACACCCTTTTAAGTTCTTTCAAACACTTTCAACTCCTGATCTAGTTCCTACAAATCACTCAAAATGGAAATTTATTAGAAACAAGCCCTAATTAACAATCAACTGTAAATCTGATCATTAACCTCTAGACTAACTGAGCAAACAAACATAAAGATTGTCTTGAAAAACTTCAAAATTTAAGAATGAAAACCCTAGACAATCCAAGCACTTTCTATGCCATACAAAGCACTCAAATCAAGATGAATGATAAACTCTAATTTTAATCTTATATTCTTGTTCTATGACCACTCAACTCTGTGTAAAACCAAAACAGATTCAAGAATGGACTCAAATTTGCCTAAGGAATCACTCACTCAACCAGATGCACTAACTAGAAATAGTCTAATAACCTCTTACTAGGCTAATAATATCACAAACTTACATACATAGTCCAATAAATGTCCTACTTCAATAAACCATAAATGTTGGAAACTCTATATTACCAATGCTCATGCAAAGAAGACACGAAAGGCAGAGTACTCTATAACCCTAGAGATGCAAATGAATAACCTACAAACAACTATTCAAAACAAAGCTACATATGTATAGTTCAAATAATTAATGTCTCCTTCTTACAATATTCCTTTTTGCAATCACTATCCATCAAATGTTATAAGTGCAGTCTTCACATAAATATAAATCACTCTTTCAAATGATTAGATATATAGGCTTTATAAATCGAATCAACAAAAATGATTAAATGTGCAAGCTTGGTTAATTGAACAACCAAAAAAATTGATTATGCAAACTCTATTTCATATCAATAAAAAATTAATCAAATAATATCATGGGGTTTTTATTTAAAGCTCAACTCAAATGATTGTTCCATATCACACTTTTAATTTGTTGTAACTAGGGTTATTACTTATTAACAATTTTCGTGTCCAATGAATATGAATTAGCCACAATACTTCTCGACACTCAACATGATTATTAACTCATTTAATGATGATAGAAGATCTTCTTATATCATTTCCAACCCATGTTACAAATTAAACAAAAGTTTTCAAGTGCCTATGGTATCCCTTGGCTTAAATGTTCTTGTATTTAAATGTGTATAAGTTTATTTCTGGTTATGTGAGCTAAACTGAAAGACATTGGAAAAAAATCAAAATTATCAGCGATATTTAATGCCAATAATAATTTATTGTAATGTTGTTGTTTTTTTGTAAATAAAAAAATATATGGGAAATCAGTGGTTGGCTATAAATGGTTGAAAGAGAAAAAAACACTACAATTTAATTATGGAAAATTATTATTGTCCATCAACAAGTCCTAAGCATCTGATATGAGTGATTAGATTTAATTAAGGAATTATATTGGTCAATTAAATGTTTCCTAGAAGATATGCAATTGTCCTCAAGAGTCGGAAACAAGAGCTCATTAATGAGCAGAAAACTACCTGCCACATGTTGGTGAGGTGGAGGCAGTTATTAACCACCAAAAAGAGTGGTAGATGGATAATATATGTTGTTTTAATTATTTTTGTCTCGTTATTCAAAGTAGAATAGAGAAACTAAAAAGAAGCAAGTAGAAAAAAACAAAGAAAAGAGAAAAGAATTGCAGACTTGGTTGCTCGAGGGGACATTGGTTGTGTAGCAGTGTCATGGTTGGGAGGAGCCAAATATCCAACTATTAATATTCCAGAAAAGAAAAAGGAAACTTATATCAAGTCTGTATCTCTAACTTCATAAACCAAATATAATAGAAAGTTTGCATTGTCTTATTCTATTTATGCTTTGTATATAAACATAATGGAAGAGAAATATCTTGTTACAAATATTTGATATTTTCTATAGAAAAAATCATTGAATCAAGGAATATCGATTATGTTGTAAAATGTTTTCTCATTATTGAAATTCATTTGTTTATTGTTTTGGCTAGAGAAAGAAACTTATTCAAAAAGATTGTTTGTAGAATAAATGTTTTTTGTTTTTTTTTTGTTTTGTTTTTTTTTTTTTTTTTTAGACTGACCTAAGTACCCACGAGGGATTTGAACCGGTGACCTATCGCAAGGAGTGCCTTAACAGCGCACCCATTCACCGTCAATCCAAAGCCCCATGGTCGTTTGTAGAATAAATGTTAACTATGAGATAGATTTTGAATAGATATGTATATATTGTTATAGATACAAGAACAAATAGATTTACTTTGTAGCGGGGTTGTTTTTAGAATATTTACAAAGCATAATTACAATGTAAAAGTCTATTGTATGTGAAATACTAATATATGTGTACATAAAGGCAAATGAAAAGAATTTTTGTCTTATATATACTAAAATTTATATAACAAACTTGAAAATAGAACTACGCATACAAGTTATTTTATATAAATACCTTCTTAGTATACAGAGCTTTGAACTTAAAATAATATAGATATGAGTTAAATGGTAAACTATACTAGAATAAAATTGTAACATCTTTAGAAATCTTCCAGTAGAATTTTTGTTTTACAAAAGAAAAACATCAGATTGTTATTGAGAAAGAACTGGTAGTAAAAACATAAGAATTTAAAAAAGAAACATTTAGAATTCAAAACCCTTTTGTATCCTTAGAAAATATAATAATATTTATGAAGAATAAAAAGAATCTTATTGTCCTGTACTTAAACAATCCAATACAGAAATAGGCTTATAGTCTATTTCTAACATTAAAAATCTAAAAACAAGTTGTCAAAGGATAATATATGTCATTAGAGGCATACAGCATTTATGATATAAAGTCTCGAATAAAAAACACTCATAACTCTAGCCTTCAAGTATAGGAAAATCTCACCCAAATAGGAGATGGGATCAAGAATTGGGAACCCCAACCTGTTAAAAAGAGACACAAGTCGATAAACAAGAAACACATTTATTCTTATGACATTTGTGAGATTATGCCTTCTTGAGTGAAGCTCATACCTATAACCATAAAATGAACGCATTCATGTGTTAGAAAAAATTGGTAAATGATGATTAAAGAAAAACACCAAGGGTGTTAAAATATTACTATAAAATTAATGGAGGAAGATAAATCACCTGAGCATGTTTTGGTTAAAATTTTCGCATACCCTTCTTCCTGTATAGTAAAATTAAAATACTCATTGTACTATTTTAATTAAGAATAATTAACATAAGTAGAATATTGAATGTAAAAATGAGAATAAAATATACTAATAAGACCCAAAGGATGAGAGGAATAATAACTTGTTACAATGGGACATTAATAATAAAAATTAATTAAACTATAATTATATATTGTCTTTACTATGCTCTCACACAAAAGGGCATAAACAACCAATAATAAAAAGGCTACATAGACCTTATCCTAGCCGAATATACGAATTGAGGCATTGTGTTGCTCCTGCCTTGGTGATTTCAAACACTGAGTGTGCCTTCCTCCCTCGAATACCAAGGCCTCCTACTCCCGGGGCTTGCTGGCCTATGGCTGACCTGCGATGGCCAATTTGGAGCCCCCTCCTGTGGGTGTATCAATTCTTGCCTCTATTTCTGAAACTTCAGCTCAACTGGGAGAAAATGCGGAAGCCTTTGCCTTCTTGGTCTCTCCCCTTGGACTGTCACGACCTAGGCCATCAATATCAAATTTTGTTAAGAAGATCGATGAAATACCTGAAATAATCCTCCCTCCTTCCCTTCCTTGTCACGCTACTCTGTCTCTCTCTGACTAAGGATTGGTTGGGCAGTTTACTAGACTATAGCCCTCTCCTTATTCAGTTCTCAAATGGGTGGAACAAAACTAGGCCTCCTCTGTCATGGGGAAAATATCCATCAGTTTTTGTGGAAGAGGTTACTTCACCTTCTATTTCGAAACAAAAGAGGACATAGATTTAATCTTAACAAACAAACCATATTTCATGGATTCAAGAGGGATTTATCTCAATAGATGGACTCCAAACTTCAATCCAGGGTTGGATGTGCCAAATGCGGTGCTAATGTGGGTGAGGCTTCCCCATCTTCCTCTACACTGATGGGGAAATGAATCTGTTAAAGCAATAGGAAATGCAGTGGGGAAATATATTGAAAAAAGTGAGTCAAAGGAAAACATGCACACTTGTGCAAGAATATGTGTGGAATTAGACCCGGGGAAAGGAATACTGGAAGCAGTCAGGATCAAAGTTGATAACTGGGTTCACATTCAATAGTTGTATTATGAACAAATTTCATTCAAATGAAAGGTATGTCACGACTATGGTCATTTTTCTAATAGATGTGCTAAAAAGCAAGAATCATAAGAAATAGAAAGCCAGGAACCAAAATGGAAGCAAGTCAAGAAGAAAAAGTTAGTAACCAAATTCTCTTCCCATCCTTCTTCTGTCAACCTTCTCCCTTCTTCGACCCTCCCTCTCCTCTCCCCCTCCTCCTCTCCTCCTTTTCCTATTCCTACTAAAGATCTCCCCTCTCCCTCCTCATCTTTACCTCCTTCTTCTATCCCCCCCCCTCCCCCTTGGGATCTATTGGCAGTTAACCCCTTTGGCTCTCTTGGGGACTCTGATCTCCCTTCCTTCCCTCCTTCCTCCTCCTCTCCTTTCCTCCCCCTCTAATCCCTCCCCTTCCTCTTCCATCCTCCCCTATAGCCTTCCTCATTCCACTTTCGACTGAATAATCACTCGAACCCTCTCCAAAGAACTCCTCTCCTCCCTTGCACCCTAAATGGGCAGGAAGAAAATCCAACAAAGAAATCAGAGGTGAAGTTGAGACAAAGAAAATGGATCTGGGCACCCAACAACCACTGGACACTTTTTTTAGAAAAAATCAAGGATAAAAACGCTTACCCCAATAGCGAGAAAGGTCCCTCTACCCACAACACTAAGTGATAATGAATATAGTCTCCGACAATTGCAGAGGAATGGGAAGTATGCCAAAAATTAAGGCAATGGAAGATATAATAGCATCAAAGAATCCTGATACTTTTATGATCCATGAGACAAAGATAACTGAAAATGAAATTGAAATAATGACCCAAAAAATAAAAAGCTATCAAGGAACATCAATTCGAGCAATCGAAGCTTCGAGAGGAATATGTACATTATGGAAAATAGAGAATTGGGAGTTGATTAAGAAAAAAAAGAGTTGCATTGGATAAAAACAGATTTGGAAAACAAAAAGTCAAAAGAGATATATTGCATTGTTAATATTTATGCCCCAAATCACTACAAGCATAAGGAAGTATGTTGGACCACCTTAAAAAATCATCTTTTGCAGGTCCAAAGCAGAGGCATAATTTTAAGAGGAGATCTCAACTTGGTATTGAATGCAGAGGAAAATTTTGGTGGGAAATATAATGTTGATCCATCAAGGGAAATGGTAAAATCTATTATGGAAACATGCAGATTAATGGACATACTTCCTAGCAATGGGAAGTATACATGGAGCAACAAAAGAATTGGTAAAAATAGTATAAAGGAAAGGTTGGGCAGATTTCTAATTCAAGAGAAAATAACCACCTCCTTCAGTGAGATAAAATCCAAAATCATACATAACATAGCATCGGATCACAAACCGGTGGCACTTTCACTTGGGATGTTAGGGAACGTTGGCCCAATACCTTTCAGATTCAGTTCCACCTAGAACGGAAATGAAGAAGTCAAAAAATTTATTGCAGAAGTATGGGCAAATCAAAATATCAACTCCCCTATTTATATATGGGAATCTAAACTTAAATTCCTGAGGAAAGAGCTGAAACATTGGGCAAGGAGCAAACAATTAGAAGCACAAAAAAGAAAGCTATAAATATAGAGAATTCAAGTGGAAAAATAGGAGAAAGAGGAAATGCAAGAGAATTTATGGCAGGAAAAACAAGCGTATTGGGAGTTGTATAGGAAAAACATAATGGAAGAAGAAGAGTGGCAACTAAAATCCTGAAGTCTATGGCTTAAAGTAGGAGAAAAGAATACAACTTTCTTCCACAATATTAAGGATATTGAAGGCAAAGAAGTGAGAGGACAAGAGGAAATAAAGAAGGAGCCTTTTAGATATTACAAAAAATTGTTATCATCCTCAACAAAAAATAATGAGTATGGAGAATTTCTACAGCGTATCCCAAAAAAATCAGCGACAGAGAAAACAACGAATTTACAAAAGAAGTTGAAGAAAAGGAAGTTGTTGTTTTTATTTGGGATTTACATCTGGATAAGGCCCCAACCCACATGGGTTCCCTATCTCCTTCTATAAAAATAACTAGAGCATCATCAAAAAATATTTGATAAGAATGATCAGAAATATTTTTGGGAAATACAAGATAGGAGGATTCACAAATTCCTCCTTCCTCGCTTTAGTTCCAAAAGAGTTGAATACAAATACATTTAGCAGGTTCAGGCCAATTTCACTATGTAACTCCTCCTACAAAATTATTACAAAGATTCTGGAAAATAGAATAAAAGCAGTGCTCTCAGAAATAATCTCAAAAAACCGAGGATTTTTCCCAAAAAGACAAATCCTTGACAATATTCTAATCGTTCAAGAAGCACTACACTCTAGCCTTCTGAAAAACGAAAAAGGAATGATTATCAAGCTTGATATGGAAGATTATTTTGACACGGTCAATCTAGGCTTCATTGTGGTTGTCCTACAAAGATTTGGATTCTCAAAAAAGGCAATAGGTATAATAAAATCTTGTATAGTGGGACACTAGATTGCACCATTGGTCAATGGAAGACCAAGTGAATTTTTTCAAAGTTCAAGGGGGCTTCAACAAGGATTCCCCCATTCTCCTTTTCTATATATTATAATGGCAGACTCTCTGAGCCGAAACCTCAAGAAATGCAGACAAGATTGGTCTATCAAAGGACTCTCGATCTCTCGGAAGTAAAAAGCATAAACCACTCTCTATTCGTAGACGACACCTTGGTCATGGGAGGGTCCTCTTGCATAATGGAAAGAAGAATCAAGAAGGTGCTTAATAGTTTTATGGAAGCCTTTGGAGGACTTCTAAATAATAAAAAATGTAGAATTTTTGGTTGGAATTATCCTCTTCGTCTTCTCCAAAAAATTCAGAAATTCTAGAAATTCCTTTACAAGAAAAATGGATCCATTTTCATTATATTGGCCTCCCTATCTCCAAATAAAATCTGAAGACTGAGATATGGAATAAGTACACGGAGAAAATGAAAAAAAAAGTGTAGAACTAGGGAATGAATTGGCTAAACATGGCAAGAAGGGTGGTATTAATCAAGGCATTACTCACAACACTCCCAATTTATCCATATGCAACAATACTAGCTCCAACAAGCATACACAAACTAATCGAGCTAGTAATGAGGTGGTTCCTATGGCAAGGAGGTAAAGTAGAAACAAAGAATTTAAGCCTGGTGAAATGGGATGAAGTAAAACATCTATCATCTCTTCGTGGGATGTCCTTTTGCTCGTGCCTGTTGGCAAGAGCAAGTAAGACCACTGGAGATGAGTATTCTACATTCGCTGCCTCTGCATGTGCTTTTAACAACTTGGAAAAAAAAGTATCCATATACTTTAAAAAATAAAGAAACAATTAAAAGATATTGGTTAAGTTTGGCCTTATTTATGTGTTAGAAAATCTGGTTAGCAAGAAACCGGAGGATCTTTAAAGGTCGCACTCCAAGCAACAAGACAGTTCTGGGTAAAACTTGGAGCATGACAATATAATTCATCAATTCCAAAGGAGCTAAAGCAATAGATGTAAAACACATGTAGCATGAGGAAAGAAGCTGGCTATAATTTGTGATGAGAAAGCAACAAAAAATAAACATCAACAAACGTACTATCAACATTCAAAACTAGAAAATCAGAATTAAAAAAGAGGATTTCAAAACATGGTCATAAAATTTAGATAGGCCCTTCTTATTGTTTGATGGAGCTTCTAAGTCTAATATAGGCAAGGTTGGAGCAGGAGGTTCTTTTCGATCTAGGAGGAATAAATCCCATCACTTATGAATGGGGATTAGGAGAATTATCCAAAAACAGGGCAGAAGCATACAACCTCCTCTTGGGAATGGAAATATCAAGGCAGGGAGGTATGGAGAATCTAGTCATAATGGGGGACTCTGCAATAATTATTAAATTGATGGTGGAGAGAAGAAGCCTCAAGAATAAGGCTTTGAGTTAAATAACAAAAAGGGTGGAAAAAAATCTTCATTATCTTGGATAAGTCACCTTCAATCATATCCTAAGAGAAAATAATTGTGCTGTTGATATGCAGGCCAATTTTGCAGTCAATCGTCCTATGGGAGAATCTAGAATTGACAATGAGATTACGCAAAAACCAATCCCATAGGATCTCAAGCCTCCATGTGCAGAGAATTTCACTCAAGCTAAGGACATCAAGGTGGGCAACAATTGTTTCAACTCGAAAAGCAAGAACTTAGAAGCACAGGAAAATTAGGAAAATCACAATGAACAGTCAACATTGTCAAACTTCATCTATCAAGTGAATAGTAGCTACTCATTCTCCCCATTAATTGCTCAAGTTATTTACCCTGAAGTGGCCTTCAATGCAGATATATAACCTTCCCCTCCCCATGATTGTTCTCATCTTTTCACTACTTATTCTTTTTGTTGTTTTCCTGTCCCCGAGCTTAGTTTCCTACGTCCTCCTTTATTTTCCACCTAGTCTTAGAAGTTGTTCTCAAACTTCCTTGTGAATTTCATTGTGCTCCTTTGTTGAATAGGCTTATCCACACCACCGTAGCCTAGCTACTCCCCTTCATGCAGCTCTGGTGGTATTTTCTACTCCCCTTCGCGTAGCTCTGGTGGCTTAATACCATAATCGACTCTTGGCTTATTCCATTGTTTCTAAAGAGAGTCACATTAGCCTTCGAAACTCTATACTCATCTCATTGGTAGTTGTTGGTCTCTGTTGGCATCTCTTGTGGAAGTATTAGCACCTACTCTCAGCTACTTATTTCCCCTTCTTCTCCTTGTTGGAAAGGACACCTAGATCCCTCAGAAAAAGTGGAATGGAATCCTCTGGAAAATGTCCCAAAGTGCGAGAGTTGTGCAGTGTGTAGAGATAACAAATACATGATTGATCAGTTAGAGAAACAACCAAGGATTATAAATTTGAAGCAAATTCTAATATTTCCTTCCTTAAGAGACAACTAGAAGAGAAGAGAAAGGAAATTGCAGCTCTAAAGCACAAATTAAGCACATGGATGATACGATCAACTATTTGAAGAGTTTACCAATCAATCAGATGGGAGAAAACTCTGACTTTCAAAGCAGCAAGAACCAACCTTCGTCTCATCAGGAACCTTCAGTCAACAAAAAATAGATGCTACATCTCCTTTCCTCTCCTCTCTGCAAAGTTCTTCCTCTAGTAATTTTTTATGTTATGTAAATGAAAATTTCTGTTGAATTAGTTCATGTGTATTTATAAGGATAGTGCAATTGGTTTTCTTAGAATCAAAGGGGAAGGGCATGGACGATAGGGAATGTTTTCCCTTTTTTCTTTTTATAGGATGCCTCTCTCCATTTTTCCTCGATGTAATGGGAGCTCGCCTCCTTTTTTCTTTTTTGGAATAGAAATCTAGTAACTGACTCTATTAAAAAAAAAAAGGCTATAGAGACCAAAATGTTTAAACAGTAAATTAACAAACCAGTAGTACTAATAAGTCGAAACCTTTATGGTTTAAAATCCAAACTAAACCCTATCTGGGTTATGACTTGAAGTATCCAAATTCTGTAATTCATAATTTGAAAAAACAAAGAACCCAGAGAAACCACTGAGGGTTTGCGATCACGATTTGATACAATTGTAAAGGGAAATAGAAATGGTATATGTATCAGCACACAAGGAGACTATGAAAGCAACCAGAGCATGGTCGCAGTAATCCTTTTTTTAAGAAAAAAGAATGTTTCTAAGTTATGAAGACATAATAAATTAGCACTAACCCTACTGGAGAACGAACTTTCCCTAATAATTGATATCAAGATTGACACAACCGTGCAAATTAGAAAGATTATATGGATTTCATCCCTTATTAGTCTACAATAGTCTAATACCAAACCTATGATGTCCGAATGAATTAAATAAAACTAAAGAGAAAGATCAAAGTAAAACTTTTAAGAGAGCATAGATATCCCAAAAAGAATATAACAATTTTCAAATATGTAACAAGGGCGAGCCCTTGAAAAAAAAAACTTAATAAATAAATAAAAGAGGAAAACCTTACCTACAGGTCGTGGTTTGAAAAATCCAAGAAGCGTGGAGACTCAGCTTCAAAGGTTCCAAACAAAAAATCCAAGAAGTATGGAGACTCAGCTTCAAAGATTCCAAACAAACCCTAGTAGGTTAACGCTTTGGATGAAGACCTTGATTAATAAGATAAATTGGAATTAAAAAAAAAAAAAAAACCTTGATATTGTAGGGAACCCTTATTATCATGCAAACACTAATAAAAAGGAGAAGGCATTACTAACATATTTAACAGTGACATTAACCATGAAGTCAAAGTACAAATGTCGTGAAGAAAAACTTAAATAGGGCTTAGAATTGTCACTAAGTTTAACACGTTGTATAAGTAATGTGTTCCACTCGACATAACATGAAGTCAACATTTCTTAAAGAACAGATGAAGAAAAATAACGTCGAAAGAGGTAAAGCACAAAATGCCTGGTAAGATGTATAGTTGAAACCTTAGTCGCAAAATGGCATGACTAGGAGAGAACTTCGGTGAAATGAATGTGGTGTAGTAAAAACTCAACAGTCATTATCATCACCATAAAATTCGTAATGCAATCATTGTCGTCCATCATATAATAAACAATTTTTAACTACTGATGTGTGAGGTCGATACACCATACGTGGTTTAAGCATAGGCTCCACATGTAGGAGTAGAACTATCCATAAGCCTTGTATTTAGTACGTGAAATTTGATCCAAATAATACATAAGTGTAATCAATTAATACCACATTCACAAATAACGGGAGAAACAATGTCCTTTATATATCACATTAAAACAATACAAGCAATCGTGGCAACATTTCAAATGAAATCATGATGTTTACAAGGTGAAGACTATTAAACTATAGAAGAATAATGCAGTGTAATGGTATAGAATGAGTTTACAATCATAACTAACACATTCACAAATTCTAAAATGGACCAAGGTCTATCTTTTAAATAAAGACTTATGGCATACAACATGTTTATCATAAACCACGTGTTGTTCAATCGATGCTAATCAAGGTCGATTTATGGCATACAACATGTTTATCATAAACCACGTGTTGTTCAATCGATGCTAATCAAGGTCTATGTTTTAAATAAAGACTTATGGCATACAACATGTTTATCATAAACCACGTGTTGTTCAATCGATGCTAATCAAGGTCGACTTATGGCATACAACATGTTTATCATAAACCACGTGTTGTTCAATCGATGCTAATCAAGGTCTATGTTTTAAATAAAGACTTATGGCATATAACATGTTTATCATAAACCACATGTGTTGTTTAATCGATGCATCACTATAATTTAAGGAGTTTACAATCAATCGATGCATCACTATAATATAAGGAGTTTACAATCATATATGATGGTTAATCAAGGTCTATGTTTTAAATAAAAACTTATGGCATACAACATGTTTATCATAAACCACATGTGTTGTTCAATCGATGCATCACTATAATATAAGGAGTTTACAATCAATCGATGCATCACTATCCATAAAATATGAGCACTGTGGAAAATCCGAACTCCATTCAAAAATCACACCACAATAATCTGCAATCTAAAATAATATAAGGAGTTTACAATCATGCCTAATGGTTAATAACTAACGCATTCACAAATTCTAAAATGGACCTAACCATAACTAACACATTCACAAATTCTAAAATGGACCAAGGTCCATGTTTTAAATAAAGACTTATGGCATACAACATGTTTATCATAAACCACATGTGTTGTTCAATCGATGCATCATCACTATAATATAAGGATATAGGTACAATGATAGGGTGGTCAACATCAAAACTATAGTGCTAGTGCTAACATATATGTGTATATGTTTCTACTAATGCATTCATAAATTCTAAAATGGACCAAGGTCCATGTTTTAAATAAAGACTTATGGCATACAACATGTTTATCATAAACCACATGTGTTGTTCAATCAATGCATCATCACTATAATATAAGGATATAGGTACAATGATAGGGTGGCCAACATCAAAACTATAGTGCTAGTGCTAACATATATGTGTATATGTTTCTTAGTTGAATATCGAGAGATTGAAGGTTTAACTAGGTATAACGATAAGGTGGTCAACATCAAAACTATAGTGCTAATTACTGTACAATGATAGGGTGGTCAACATCAAAACTAGAGTGCTAAAATATATGTGTAGATGTTTCTTAGTTGAATATCCAGAGGTTGAAGGTTTAACTAGGTACAACGATAAGGTGGTCAACATCAAAACTATAGTGCTAACATATATGTGTATATGTTTCTTAGTTGAATATCAAGAGATTGGTGATTGTATATATATGAGAAAGTTAAGAATAAAAACATTAGACATAGGGTGGTCAACATTAAAACTATGGTGCTAACATATATGTATATGTTTCTTAGTTGAATATTGAGAGATTGATGATTGTATATATATGAGAAAGTTAAGAGTAAAAACATTAGAGCTTTAACCTTTATAAATAGGATTTGGGAAAAAGGTATATCTTATATGGAAAAATTAGGAAACAAATCCTTTTTAATGTGTTGAGCAAATTAAAACATAAGTAACAGAAAATGTTATAAGAATATACAGGAAAATAATCCCATGGTGTCTCTGGACACAAACACACACACACACACACACACACACACACACACATATGTATATTCAAACGTTAAGGATCATATAGATGTTGAATTTTATAACATCACATGAAGTAAGAAAAAAGTATACAATGGTATATGATAATTTATTCCTTGCTATTTAAAAGAAACATTATTAACGAGGGTCTTTACACTACCCAAGGATCTGTTATACTTGTACTATGACATAGGATTGTAGAATTTGATAGCTCTGCAACTCTTGTGCCAATAGGGACTCAAGAGTTGTAGATCTATATCTCATTTCATAACATCTCTATATCACCACTTCATCAAATCACTACATATCATCAAGAATATTGAAACCCTAAGACAAAATTCGCATCAAAGTCTTGGCAGAATAAATCACCTCTGAGCATATGACAAAGTATTATTACAACTTATGATTTTCATTCACACAATGGAATATATAATGTTTTTAAATATACTTATCAAACTTATGACCAAAATATTCCAAATCTAAATATGAAACAAGCATAAGTTGAAGGGTTGCTTAAATGTCAAAGAGACAAAGCATAAATCTTACACATACAAGATCATTAGATCTGAAAAACAAACCACACTAATTAACACATTAGGATGCAAAATATACATTGCACTCAAAATATTCACAAACCACTCAAATAAATAACTGAATAAGAGATATGTGATGAACCGGTTTGATCAGGCCCTAACCAACCAGCTCGCACCCTTTATAAGTAACTTAAATCACAGAGTGAATGTATATATCAAACACACCATGAAATAATGATAGAACTTATCACCAAGAGATTGTATTAGAATTAATCAGTCTTTGTTATATCATAAGCTAATGTCTTAGATCCAACTAATAAAAGGGAGCGAAACCCAAATACTAAACCAGCGACATGACAATTCTATAGTACCGCTAACTAGGCACAAGGTCATAGATTGGTTTATATAGATTTTACAATACATATTAGGTAGTAAACAAGCCAATCAGATAAAAAATAGGATAGATGGAGATCGCAATAGTTTGGTAACCAATAGAAATTTTGATGTAGTCATAGTTTAATAAAATGGATCATAGCTCTAGAGCATGAGGAAATTAGAAAGCAGTTCCTCCTTATTTGACCTAGAGCTCATTGTTGTCACAGTAGGTGTGCTTTTGACTTCAACCTAACTCCAAAAATATCTCCAATAAATGTACACAAGCTGGTGACCACTAGCCCTCGTGGCATACTTCATTGACCAAGGTAATCTACACATCCCTTTATTCAGTGCAAGATCTCCGTATATAGTGCAAGAATTGCACAATTCTTATTAATGACCTATAAATAATCATAAATCATGGAAAATACACATAAGTGAAGGAATTTAATTAAAAATATAGGTTTACCTTCTCACTTTTAGATGAAATACAATTGACCACAAATCTTCATAAGTCCACCAAAAATGATGTGTAAGTGTCGGGTAGAGGTTCAAAATTGGTGAAATAGGGGAACAAGGTAGGGTAGCATAGGGACAAAAATAGAGCAATTTGTGGTCTTTACAGACTCAAAACACAAAAAATGGAAGAAATTTGGTGCATACGGAAGGAGTGGAAAGTAGAAATGTTTAAAATATATTGAATATTCTTCCAATAAAGCTTTAGGCTCAGTAGAATCTAGAATTTTCATGCTTGCTTTTATACAAGAAGATGAACCTACAGAAGGGGAACCTATGGAGAACAATAAGGATGTTGAATATTAGCTAAGTATCAAGCTTTGAGGAGAGATTTTTCAATCAACCATATACTTGAAGGACTACTTGTAGGTCACAAAGTGCACAAAGCCAAAGCAAAATCAATGCAACCAAGGGAAGTAGAATTATGGGTTGCATAAGATATTGGGTTATCTATCCTTACCAATTTTTGATGGATCATCCAAGTGTAAAACTGAGGCTTGGATTCAAATTTTCGATTCCTATCTTGCCTTAGATCATATGAAATATTGAGGCCATCAAATTTGCTACCCTTCACCTTGAGGAAACTACACATGAATGGTGGTATCACAATTTAGTGACACAGGGATATGGTGCAATAGTATTTTATGATCAGTTCTACATTACATTGATAGATCAGTTTGAACATAAGGATTTAGAGTTAGTATGCTTCAGAGAGTTGGCTCAGTTGAGATAGGTTAGGACACTTGATGCAAATATTTTAGAGTTTCGGTGCTTGTTAGCGATAGTTTCTAATGTGAATGAGAAGAGATTAATTTCTTGATTCATAAAGGGCTTCTTAGAATCTCGTAGGGGTTGGGTCAAATATTTTAATCCACCAACCTTGTGGGATGATATTAAGTGTTCAAGGAATATGGATTTATCTAGACCATAGGGTAGGTTTCCTAAAAAAAAATTGCATAGACCCTTGTTGCAAAGTTGGTCACAGAAGAACGAAAAGAAGCCAAAGTATGATAGACCTATAGGTGAGATGTCTAGGCCAAGCTATTGTGCACCTTGTGATTCGAGGGATGAGTTGAAATGAAAAATTCCTTGCTTTGACTATCATGATCCTTGGACACTTGGACATTAGTGTAGAAGTGGAGGAAGGACCATTGGATTGAGGTCATTAACGAGCCTGGTGATGATGAGTCATAAGAGACACAGGTTCCTAATGAAATATATGAGTTGATAATGGAGAGACATGTATAAATGAGCACCAGCATGATTTCAAAGAGATAGAAGGTGCATTTGCAACCCTCACTATCATTCCTCATTATAAATCCTTCAAAATAAAGGGTGCTATAGAGGGACAATTTTTTGTGTTGATTAATAGTGGGTCTACCCACAATTTCATTGACTCATCCTATGTGAAGAAGTAATGGTTTTTAGGTGTAGAAAAAAAGTGACCGGATGTTGCATTGTGCTCATCATGTTCCACAATTGAGTATAACTTTGGGTAATTACGCCCTTACTAATGAATTTTATGTGGTTGATATTGAGGATACCAGTATTATGTTGGGTGTTCAGTGGTTGCATTCTATAATTCCATTTGTTACGAACTTTAAGACTATGCAATTGAGTTTCATAGTAGATGGTAGGAGGGTGGTATTATAGGGCTTAACTCTAGATGCTCCTAGAGTCATTACAACTAAGAGGATGGAGAAAAAAAATTTGGCATTTAGAGGTTGAGTGGGCAGTGAAGTGTTACATTTCAAAAAATTCTACTGATATAGGACAACATGGGTATCATGTGTACATGCAAGGCTTATTGGACAAGCATAGTGTGGTGTTTTTAGATATACTTCATGGCCTACCTCCATATCATAGTTTTGAGCATGTTATTGAGCTTGTTGAGAATAATCCAATTGTTATAGATCCCTATCGTCATCCTAAACGATTCAAGGATGAGATTGAAAGGAGTATTTAGGAGCTGTTCGTTGTAAGGCATATACGACCTAGCTCTAGTCCTTTCACTTATTCAAATCCTGGAAGGATGGCATTATGAGGACGTGAATTGATTATTATGCACTAAATAAGAAGACCATCATGAACAAATACCCTATTTTTCTCAAGTTATCTATTGAAATAATTACTTAAACAATATTTCATCAAATAGAATTCACTTTTATTCACCCCAATAATAGTTCAAAAACTATAAAGAGAACAATAAACAATAATGCAAAATAGAAGACAACCATGCAGAATGACACAGAGATTTTTGGTCAAAGACCAGGGAAAAACCCCATAAGGGTGAAAACCTGAATCAATCTTTTTCTTAGGAGATATTCATTAAATATTCAGCTTGGATAAAATATACAAGATTATAGAATAGAGAAACAAGTCTACCAAGCCTAGATCAAGGGTCCAACCCAATAATAAAAAAATTAATATGAAGTAGCAACAGTAGTACAATAGATGACAACAATAAGAAGTGCCATTTTCAATGGGAAAGATGATCTCCAAATAAACTCATTCATTCCTCAATGAACTTGGCCTTCCAAATAATCATGCATACCTTACACCTCAGTCAATTATTGATATAACTCAGGTGCCTTCTTCAGATTTGCAATCAACTCCTTTGACTCTTACAACCCTTGAATCAATGCCCAAACTCTCTATTCTTTCCTCTCTCTATCTTGAGATGACTCAGGACTATAACATGAGTTTGAGGAGTCTACTTGGCCTCCAGTAGCATAGGTTTTGTACCTCGTCCCTGCTCCCACAAGACGCAAATTGTTTTCCTATAGTAATCTTGGGTCTGAGGTGATACAATCCTCCTTTAGATCAAATCTTTGGGATACATATACTTGTTGATCTAAGAAAAAATTAGCCATATCTTTAGGCTAATTTACTACAGAAAAATTCAAATGCTAGTTAGAGGTAAGCTATCCTTGGTTTCAAGTATTTCCGATGGTAGACTTCCTTCCTTCTTCGTTGAAGACCCTAGACTTCTTGGACACAGATAAGAGAGATAGAAGTATGTGATTGTATTGGTGTTGAATGATCTCCAAGACTTCTTAATTTATACTAGACATTAGAGGAGCCAAGAGGTGCCTTATGTAGTGAGGCCGAATTGAGGAATACCCAATTATGATTTATTTTTTTGTTGCTTAGAAGAGAGGTCGATTTGATGAACATGATTTCTTTCCCAACATTGATTTTAAGTCACATTATTTAATAAAAGGAATACCAAGTTGATTTGAGCACATAAATAATAATAATTTTCCTTTATCCAATTTGAATTTTCTTTTGGAACAAGATAGTTTCTTCTTGGGGTAGTTGGTCTTCTCCTTGGGGAAATTCATCCCGAAGCTGCCAATTTCAACAATCCCTCTCAACTAGGGAGGAATTTCCAGTTTCACTATATGATCTCATCTTAGATGTACATGTCTCATCATAAGGAAATTTGATAGTTTCACCATCATATTATCTCATCTTAGCTGAAAAATGATGACTCGATCCATAAAATAAGAATAATAATCCACACTAACAATAGGGGATGTCAATTTACCATGACCAAGTCCATGGCAGTCATAAATGACCTTGGTAAAGATCACACACCTTATATCCATTGACTGATCCTCACCCAACTTAATCCTTAGTGATCAAGTGGTAAAACACTTGCATCAAACAAATAGGGGAGATCAATTTACCACAACCAAGTCCATGGTAGTCTTGTTCGACCTTTGTAAAGATCACGCACACCTAAGTCTCCTCACCCACTGGCTAGATGGGTGGTAATCCCAACAAACTTAACCATCTCAATATGGCCCTTGGTCAATAATGACACGAAGGTGAATTGTAGGCAGGATGATATTGGGGTATGTATTAAGACAAGTCCATGGCTCCAAGGAGTACCCTCACACCCAAGAGCCTCACTACTTATCCCCCCCCCCCCCCCCAACCAAGTCCATGGCTAGTTGAAATATTGGGGGAAGAACATATGCTAAATGTTCTCAATCAGTAGTGTTCCCTCCCAAGGAGGGTTACATTCTTTTTCACTCCAAGATACTCTCTAAAGAATAAAATATTAGCTTTGGGAAATGGCTTGGTGAGAACATTTGCAACCTACTCATCCATCGAGATGTGTTGGAGCCTCACTACTCCTCTTTGTACCATATCTTTGATATAATGTTACTTCATCTCGATGTGATTCAACATGTCATAGAATACTGGATTTTCTGAAAGTTTGATCCTAATTTTATTGTCACATTATATCATGGTGGTATCTGGGACATGATAAAACAACCCTGCAAGGGGATTCCGTAACCACGTTGCCTCAAGGCTAGCCATACTAGTTGCAATATCCTCTACCTTGGTTGTATTGAGAGTGATAGATCTATGCTTCCTTCACATTCAAGAAATCATGCAGATCCCAAGCTAAAGCAACACCCTAATGTACTCTTTCTTTTCGTAACTCTCCTAGCCCAATATGTATCTATATATCCATGTAGTCTCAAATCATCACTAGAGGCATAGATCAGTCCATGATTGGTCGTCCCATGTAGATATCTCAACACATGTATTGCGGCCACCCAATGAGCATGCAAAGGTTCCACCATGAACTAGCACAAGGTGATAATAGCAAAATATATATTTGGTCTAGTTTTGACTAGAAACATCAAAGCCCCAATAAATTGTCGATACATAGAAAGATCTGCTAGATCTAGTCCTGCAATGTCACCACATAAATTCTTGAATTTTTCCTCCATCAGTGTGGCCAAGAATTTGCAATCCAACATCCCAAATCTATCCAAGAGTTTGAAAACATATTTTCCTTGGCTGAGGAAAATATCTCCGGGTCTCTACCACACTACTAAGCCCAAAAAATAGTGCATCAAACCAAGATCTTTCATATCAAATTTGAAGGAAAAATCCCTCTTACATTAGATGATCTTAGGCTCTGCTCCTGTCATGAACAAAACATCAACATATAAAACAAAAATCAGAGGCATACCTTGGTCAAATTTGAAGTAGAGGTTAGGATCGACATTACTTTTATTGAATCCAAGCTTCATCAGGTATCCATCAATCCGAGCATACCAAGCCCTAGGGGCTTGCTTTAATCCATAGAGGAATTTCTTCAACCTACGAACATGGGTTCCCCTGTCATGTTCCTCAAATCCATGACATTGTTCCAAGTACACTTCTTCCTATAATGTATCAAGAAACCATAAAGGTCTCTTCCTAGAAGAGAGAAGATCACAAGGAGGAGGGTCTAAAGGATCCAACTGTGACATAAGCTCTTTTGGAAGGTCAATCTCTTGCATGGATGGCTCTGCATCTATATCCATAGAATCATTTCTCCTCTTAGTGTTGGTAGGGACAAGAGAGTACCTAGATTTTCCAAGAGAAGCTTCATCAAAAGTCACAGTATAAATATCCTCCGAGAGATGTCATTGGCATGGACCCACGAAGGTCAAAATGAATGAGTTGAATAATCCCATTAGATCTATTGTTACTAGAAGGGAATGGTCCATTGACATTATTTCCTCTAGCACATCCTTGACATAATACTTCATGTTCCACTTGAATATCTGAAACCCTTGAAACCATCATGCTCAAACCAGGAAAAGATTTTTAATGAAGGTGAGCAAATCTTTGGTGTCAAATATCACATTGATTAGTGATGTCATGGACCAATGCTTGAATTGGTTGTCCAAAAAAATTGTATAGACCTTAATTTTTTATGCCAAGAGTGAAAGCTTCCTTTAAGCTAGATTTCCTTGGCCACACAAGGAATTTTCCATTAATAAATGCAACTCTGAACCCTTTGTCTTCCATGGCTGAAATGGAGACAAGATTATTCTTCAAGCTCGACACATATAACACATATTGTAGATGAATAGTTTGAACAGAATCCAAACAAACATAAATAGAGTTAATTCCTTTGGCATGATGAGTAGAATTAACACCAAATATAATGTTAAAATTAGTCTCCCTCTGAACCAATTTTGATAGGATTTCACGATACCCAGTCAAGTGTCTAGATGCCCCACTATCCACAAGCCAAATATCAATGTTATCTAAGTATGATCTTGAAAGAGTAGCAACAAGAAAATATTCATATTTAGTATTAGCAACGTTATCAACATACCTTGTGTTTTTCTACTTCTTTTGATGGAAATTAGTCTCTTCAACACTTGTATGGAAAGCAAAACCTCTTCCTCTCCTTCTATTGTTGAAGTTGTTGTTGCTTCCATTGTTGTTTTTGTTTGGCCTCTGAGTACTTTTTTCGGGACAGTCTCAGGCTAGGTGGCCATAATTTCCACATTTATAGAATTGTACTTAGGACAAGTCCCTTCTATTATCGTTGAATGTTGTAGCATGCTTCATTGAATTCCATTTGGAAGGATTTCCTTTCCCTTTACCTTTCTTGGCATTGGCTACAAAATTTGTAGGTTCTCCTTCTTCTTGTCTCTAAATGCTTCCTCTGGAAATGAGCCTAGATTATTCTTGAGTGTAAGATCCCAAGATTTCATCAAATTAAGGGAGATATTAATGTCTCCAAAGACATGGTGAGTCCACCAAGAGTCATATGCACAAGCTCTTTATCATGTATGATTTCTCCAATGGAAAGAATTTAATCTCTTATTTGAGAGATTCTCATGAAGTAGGTTGTTATAGATTATGAATTGGACATCTTGATGTCACTGAGTTGACTCTTCAAGGGAATAATATGGCTAAGATTTTTGACCTCATACATCCCAATCAATTTTTCATACATCTCCTTTGACTTCTTCAACTTAGATACATAAGTAATGAGATGATCTCTAAGAGAGTCAATGATTATTTTCTTAGCCTTGATCTCACCCTTCTTGTACTTGGATTTGACATTCGCATTGGCATTCTTAGGGGATTTAGCTACCTTTTCCCTCCACATATTCCATCACAACATTATCTTCAAGGATAAGATCCAATCTAGCCCTCCATGCTAGAAAGTTGGAGGCATCATTCAACTTCTCTTCAATATTGAAGTCAGAGGAAGTCATCTTGGGCAATAAAACAAGTCACCAATCAACAAGAGAAGTGTCTCAAAGGGGTGTTCTCTATTCTTCAATGGTTGGTCTTCACCTCAGCTCTGATACCATGTTAATTTTTCTCAATTTCTCTGTTGTTATTACTTAAACAATATTTTATTGAATAGCATTCACTTTTATTCACCCTAATAAAAATTAAGCAATTATAGAGAGAACAATAAACAATAATGCACAATAGAAGACAACCATGTGCAATGAGACATAGAGATTTTGGATCAAAGACTAGGGAAAAACCCACAAGGGGGAAAACCTGAATCATTCTTCTTCTTAGGAGATATTCATTCAATGTTTAGTTGAGATACAATATACAAGAATAGAGAATAGAGAAACAAGTGTGCCACACGTGGATAAAGGGTCCAAACCAATAGACAATTTATGATCTGAAGTAACAATAGTAGTACAGTAGATGAAAATAGCAAGAAGTTCCCTTTTCAGTGGACAAGATGATCTCCAAACAAACTCGCTCTTTCCTCAATGAACTCGACCTTCCAAAGAATCATACATACCTTACACCTTAGTCATCTGTCAACAAAATTTGGGTGCCTTCTTTGGAACTGCGTTCAACCCTTTAACTCTTGTATCCCTTGAATCAATTCCCAAACTCCTTGTTCCTTCCTTGCTCTAGCTTGATATGGATTGGTCTTCTAATCCGATTTTGAGTATCCTACTCATCTTCTTGTAGCAATCGTCGTGTACCTCGGCCCTGCTCCCACAAGACACAGAATTTTGGCCTATAGTAATCTCAGGTCCAAGGTGAAACAATCCTCCTTTTGGTTGAATCTTTGGGATACATATACTTGATGATCTGAGACAAAATTATCCCTCTCCTTAGGTTGAGCTACCACAAAAAAAATTGGATGCTAGTTAGAGGTATGTTATCCTTGGTTTCAAGTATTTCGGATTGTAGACTTCCTTCCTTCTTCGCTGAAGACCTTAGACTTCTTGACCGCAAATAAGAGAGATAAAAGGTGAGTGATTGTATTGGTGTTGAATGAGCACCAAGAATTATTTATTTATACTAGATGTTGGAGGAGCCAAGGGGTGCCTTATGTGGTGAGTTCGACTTGATGAAGACCCACTTATGATTTATTTTTTTGTTTCTTAGAAGAGAGGTTAACTTGATGAACATGATTGTTTTCCCAACGTTGATTTTGAGTCACATTATTTAATAAAATGAATACCAATTTGATTTGATCAAGTCAGTAATAATAGTTGTCCTTTATCCAATTTGAATTCTCTCTTGGAACTAGATGGTTTATCCTTGGGGTAGTTGGGCTTCTCCTTGGGAAAATTCATCCTGAACCTACCAATTTCAATAACGTGGGTATCATGTGGACATACAAGGCTTGTTGGACAGATGTAGTGTGGTGTTTTTATATCTACTTCATGGCCTACCTCCATATCATAGTTTTGAGCATGTTATTGAGCTTGTGGAGAATAAGCCAATTGTTACAGAGGATGGTTCGAAACGTCGATACACAAAACAGTAAAATGCGATGAATCTGAAAGATAAAACCACACAATAAGCCAATTGTTATAGATCCTTACCATCATCCTAAATGATTCAAGGATGAGATTGAAATGACTCTTTAGGATTTTGTTGATGGTGTTGGATCCCACCAACATGCAAGGGGGTCTCCCAGATGAAAAGTCCCAATTAGACTTCGAACCATTTGGTATAGGAGCCCTTCTTGAAATAAGGTCTGGTTGCCATGATTCTTAGAGATTTTCATTGGTTGCGATGATCAGCATGAGAGAGTAATTTACATGTACTTTTGAATGAACAAGTGAGTATGCCTTATGGAATGTCCAGTTGCAGAATGTATCAAGGTTCTTTCACCAAAGGAGAAATAAAAGTGATCCTTTAAGAGAACAATAATAATACTAATCTAATAAAGACACGCATGCATATATATATGAAAGAATCGTTGATAAACTAGCAGAATAGTTCCATAAAAGTAATGATCTTTAAAACAAATACAACACACCTTCAACAAGATAAGCACCAAAGCCACTAAAATAGTTCAATTTCTTTAGTATAGATGAAAACAACATATATCACAAAAATTCAAAGAATATTCTTACATCATTTATGACATACACATAAAAATGTGTTGGCTCAACGAGCTTCAAGTATTAAGAAAAAGTTCCAAGGCACGTCGAAACAATGAAAACCACTAGCTCCAATAGTGGAGCATTAGAGAAACCACTTGCTCCTCCAAAAGAACTATCTTCCTCTCTATGCCTAGTGTGGGGAGCTAAGGTGAAAATTCCTTTGCTTGAGATATGAGGGTGTATATATAACAAATGGTGTGACTCTTCACCTCCCTTGTGACCCTTGGACTATCCTTGTGACTCTTTGACTTCCATATGACCTTTTGACTCCTTCATGACTTTTTACATTCTATAGGCGACCCTTGGACTTCCACTTTACGTTACATTTCTCATATATTGAAAATTACATAATCATATCCACAAATGATGTGGAAAATAATGACTCATATAACATATTGACATGACACCTTGACAAGACATGACATGACATCGATGACATGGACTCAATGATGATGTGGCAATGTCAAGCCATTCTTTCTGCTACTATCTATGCATCCTTTTGAAATATGGTACACGCTCTTCTTCTTCCTCCTCTATAAGGCCTGAAGGTAGGAGTCTTCATTGTGATCTTGATCTTCAGTTATTTTCGCAATCTGGTGTCCCTTCTTTTTCTTGTTTAATGATCAACTTGACTTTCATCTTAATATGTGTCTTTTAGTACAGTCTCCTTTTTCTCATTCGCCATCATCCTTTCATGACAAGATATAATACCTACAACTGGAAACCACTCATGAAAAGATGAAATGAGTTCAAAAAACTCCTATTCTAACATGCTTCATGAAAATCACTGATTGAGTTGGAACTGGATGCTGGACTGAGAGGCGGGTTCAAGGATTTTGCAATGCACATTTCTAGAGATTAGGAGTAGAGGACAGAGGCTTGAGACCGCACAATGCACATTTCCAAAGGTTAAGAGTGGATGACTACGTAGTTGAGGAGATCAAGGAGGAAGTATTGAGGCTTGAAGTTTCCCACTGCACAACACAAGAGAGAGAGAGTCATAGGGATTACACAATTGTGCAGTTCAAGGAGGCAGGCTTAAAGCTTGAGGCTTGACACTGCGTAGTGCGCAGAAGGAGGTTGACTGAAAGGTGAAATGCGTAGTTGTGGAGCTCAAGTAGCTAGGGTTGTAGTCCTTGAGGGCAGGAACTGCAGATTGCACAATTCCAAGAGGTAAGAGTTGAGCTTGAGGGTTGACACTGCGCAATGCATGGTTCCAGGAGGTTGAGTGATGGACTGTTGCTCAGGCAAGAACTTTTTTAGAAATTTATTAAGTGCAAGATCAATGAGGTCAAAGTGAGCAAGGATAAAAGTTGAACATGATCATACACTCAGAACAATCGATGACACAACATTGATCACTTAGAACAGGCGAACAACATGATCCCCTCAGTGCAACGACAATATAACTTCCTTCAACTGCGACCCTTAAGATGCACTTTGCGACGACAATGAAGACACTTGTGCGACAATGCATAAAACTTTGGGGATGTGTCTAATATATGTTTATATGATAAATAGGACTCATTGATACCAAAGTTACCCCTCATATGAACTACAACTCTGTTTATGTGATGTGGAACACTTCCCATGCCAAAAGATGACACTTTGGTTTTCTTCCAAAAGGGACTTGAAAACTTAGAGAATAGACATGGAATGACTCTTACTAATGACGATAACATGCAAGGTCAAAGTAGGCTTCGAAATTTGGATGTAAGCCAAAATTTCGGAGGGTGTTCTAACAACAACAACAAACTTGTTGGGTGTAGGATATATATAGTCTAGCTCATGTCCTTTCACTTATTCTATTGTCTTGGAAGGATGACACTAAGAGGATGTGCATTGATTATCCTGCACTAAATAAGAATACCACCATGAAAAAGTACCTTATTTTGTGTATCAATGAGACGATGGATGAGCTACATGGAGCAATCTATTTCTCCAAAATAGATCTTCATTTAGGATATCATCATATTCAAGTCCAAGAGCAAGATGTAGACAAAACAACTTTTAGGTGCCACTTTGGACATTTTGAGTATTTGATGATGCCCCTTGGGCTATCAAATGCTCCCTTTACTTTTCAGTCTTGCATGAACCATGTGTTCAACAAGAAGTTACAGAAATTTGTGTTGGTTTTCTTTGTTGACATCTTAGTATATAGCAAGTCGTGGGAAGAGCATCTTTGACACCTTGATGAAGTGTTAAGTATATTAGCAGCTAGTTCCTTAAAGCCTTTAAGTGTGAGTTTGGCATGGACGAGCTATTATATATGGGATATGTCATTGGAGAAGGTGCTATGAAGGCACATTGGGAGAAAATTCGAGATATATATGATTGGCCACCAAAAAAGAACATGTCACAATTGTGTGGCTTCATTGGTCTGTGCACATACTATAAACTATTTGTAAATGAATTTTATTCATTAAATTCTCCTCTGACAGAGTTGACCAAGAAGGATGATTTTGTTTGGATGGATGAGACTCAAGGAATTATGGATCATCTTAAGAAGGTAATGAGTAGTTGTCCTATTTTGGCTTTACCATATTTCTCTAAACCTTTTGTGCTTGAGTGTGATGCATCAGGTATTGGTATTGGGGTTGTTCTGATGCAAGGCAAGCATCCCATTGCTTACAAAAGTTTAAAATTGAATGAAGATGAAAGGAGATTCTCCACATAGGATAAGGAGATGTTGGCCATCATCCATACAATTGAAAAGCTTCATCAATACCTTGTGGGAAACAAGTTTACTATGAGGACTGAACATAACAACCTCAAGTATATCATGGAGCAAAGGGGATTAACAGAGAGACAACAACAATGGGTAAGTAAGCTACAAGGGTATCACTTTGGCATTGAATTCGTCAGTGGGGAAGAATAATGTTGTTGTTGATGCATTATCTAAAAATCCTTTGTTTTTCTCACTTTCAGAAATTTTATCCTCATGGAAAGATCACATGCTAGCAGAATATGCCAAAAATCAACATGTGTGTGATGTTTTAGAAGGTCAAAGTGATGATGGAAGATATAAAGGGGCAAATGACATCATCTATTACAAGAATAAAATCTACCTAGTCTCTGAAAGTAATTTTAAGCACAAAATTCTAACTATTGCTCATAAGAATCAACATGTTAGCCACCCTAGTTATTTTAAGACATATAGGTATGTTCTTGAAAGGTTATCACATTGGAAGGGAATGAAGGATGATGTTCTCAATCATGTGACTAAATGAATAGAATGCCAACGAAATGAGGCAAAAGTTTCCTTCCCTGCACGGATGTTACAACTACTTCTTATTCCCAACCAAAAGTGGAAAGAAATATCAATGGATTTTATCACAGGGTTGCCTAAGTTAAATGGTAAGGATTGTATTTTTGTTGTAGTTGATAGACTTACTAAATATGCCCATTTCTTGCCAACGCCTTTTGAATTTAAACCTCCACAAGTTGTTGTTATATTTTTTGAACATGTATTTAAACTTCATGGTGTGCCTAAGAGGATTGTAAATGATAGGGACTGCATATCCATTTCCAGGAGCAAAACTTGATCATAACACTAGATATTATCTTAAAACAGATGGTCAAACTAAAATTGTTAATAAATGGCTTGAGGGCTAGCTGAGGAACTGTGTGTCAAGACAACAAAAAGCATGGGTAAAATGGTTACATTTGGAAGAATTTTGTTACAACACTACATATCACATGAGCATTGACATGACTCTTTTCAAAGCCTTGTATGGTTATGAAGTTTCTACATTTGTGGATTTGGTCTTTCCTAACTCTAGAGATGCAAAAGCTCTTGAGTGGGGCTAAAGAGAACCAAGATATCCTCAATACACTCAAGAAGAATTAAGAACAATAGAAGAAATTTGTTGATTGCTATCAAATCGAGAAGTCTTTTGAGGTGGGAGACATGGCATTTTTGTGTCTTCAACCTTATACTAGACAATCTTCATTGAATATCAATGAAGCATAAAAAATTAAACCCCGGTTTTATGAGCCTTTCAAGGTGATCAAGAGAATTGGTGAAGTAGCATCTAAGTTGGAGCTACCTTCTACAAGCAAGATTCATAATGCAGTTCATGTATCATGCCTCAAAAAGGCTCTTGGGAAACGTGTGACTCCTTCAACAAAATTACCTCCCATGGATGAAGAAAATAAATTGATACTTATACCAAAAACCATTTTACAAGTAAGAAAAAGATGGTTGAGGAATACAGTAATCTCAAAATATCTCATCAAATGAAAACACTTATTCAAGGAGGACGCAACATGAAAAGGGGATGACATTTTAAGAATCCTAATCAACAGACCAGCATTATTTGGGTGGGGAGAACTATGAAGTCCCCAAATCAAACTAGAAGAACTAATAGCAAATCAGATGCCCTTTTCTCGGCTTATCTAAGAGGAAAAAGACACAAAGCCACATTGAGTTTGGGCACATGCACAAGGATTGATGCGCATGGATAAGAGTGAGAGCATGACTCAAAGTTATTTGGAGCGCATGCATGAGCGAAACTAAAGACCATTGAGACACGTGCAGTAATTTGGGAATGAGTTGGCATTTTTCTTGGAATTAACTATAACACGTGCATGGGATATAATTGAGTATGTGGCCTAGTTAATTAGTCACGTGCCTTTTTCTCTCCCACATCAAGGTAATTTGACATAAGATTATCTTCATTAGACTAAATGCATGCTTCTATCCACTTCTATTTCAGTTGAACTCAAGCGTACTCCCTTAGCCACGTGCATGGCCATCTCATCCTAGTTTACCAAAATGTACAGAAGTTGAAATTCGATTTCCATAATTCAAAAAATGAGGTAACTTTGATAGTTGGGTAAGATATACATGGTGAGTTTTCTATTCTACTTTGTTGTAACTTTGAGCTTAAGATGACAACCTTGAGTATCCACAGTTTTGGAGAGACATATGGGCTCCCTCTCATCAGAAGGGTGTGTTTCCAAGGAAGAGCTTTGGTTTGTGAGACCTTTGGGTAGAGACATATGGGCTCCCTCTCATCAGAAGGGTGTGTTTCCAAGGAAGAGCTTTGGTTTGTGAGAACTTTGCACATCATTTTTTTAAGCTGATGTTATTCATGAAGCCCGGAGGTCATTTTTTTTGAGCTGAAGTCATTCATCAGGCCTGGAGGTTAATTTAGAGATAAAACTGAAAGTACAGTTTCAGATTTGTGCTTATTTCAGCAAATAATTTTCATAATTGTAGTTCTGTTGTGCCTTGGTTTTTAAAATATTGTTATTTTTCTAGTATCTATTTGGGAATATTACATATTGTCAGGTCTTCATGGCAAGCATCGAGTCTCGCAGTTTGATGCTTCATGGTGGAACCATCTCGGAATATTTAAACCGCCAAAAGAAGTTATATTGGGTTATTTCAAGCTTTTCAGGCTTATCTCGAACTCCAGTGGTAAGAGTTGGAGCCCAATTTATGATTAGCGGTCACTTCTCCCTCGAAGTTCGAGGTTATTTGTCAAAGTGAATAGCAGGTAATAGGTGAAACTATGGTTAATCCTTCGCATCTATGGTTAATAGGACTTACAGGAGCAACTGGTCTAGCTGCACTGAGACATCACTAAATTGCAATTAAATACAATCAATTGGTCTCTAATGTTACTTCCTCAATGGAGATGCCCATTCACCATAGAACTCTCATTCTGAGTATTGAGGATGAGCTTGCAGTCTACGTCAACAGTTCCAAGAGGTGCAATTGTCCTTTTGCCAGAGCCAGTCAGGCTCTACTTCGTCATGCAACTCTATCCATCAATATGTTATTATTCTTCCAGCCTGAATAATCCAACGTGGAAGCAAGATAGGAATAGAAACCAAGAAGGCCTTGATTCCCAAGCTATTTGATTAGTATGTTTACAAAATCTTGTAAAACTCTAGAAGATTTTTGGAGAGTTTAATTTTATGACTAGGGTTGTAGCCTTTGAAGTCTGGTTTTTTTTGTGCAATTTGGCAGTTGAGTCTGGTTTTTTTGTGCAATTTGGCAGTTGACAAAACTTGATTGTAAAAGCTTATCAATTAGTTTTGTGTCCAATTTTGATATAAAGCTGCATCCCCAAATGCAGATTTTGTACTTGATACAATTTCTTGCAGATTTTGTACTTGAACAATTTCTTGTTCTAGTTAAAAAAAATTGTGAATCCATATAATAGAAAAATTTTGGTGCTGCATTATGAATCACTAAATAAGTTCACCTACTATAAATCCCATTTCCAAAATGTGCACTCCATGAATGAGTATAAATAACAAAAATCTTGACAAACTTCACGGATGATAAAAATTTAACAACTTTATAAATCCACCCTCTGATTCAAAGTAAACAATGTACTCCCCAATAGGTCATGATTGAGAATCTTCAACAAGGAAGAACGTGCTTTTGAAATCCATTATTTTCCTTATTTCCATGTTGATACCATCCTGAGCTTTTTTATCATAAAATAGCACTATGATACTCTCGCTCAGAAAACCTAGTCAATTTGAAATTTGTAAACCACCTTGTCAACTTGTGCATATTCAGCACTGTTGGTAGAAAAGAATGTAACTATTTCAGAACTTTGCATTTGGCGATATATCGTTGAAGTTGTAACTAGGTTCCTCTTCCTTGTTTGGGAAATTGTGGGATGCCAGAGCTATTAGTAGTCACAACGGTGATAGATGGAAAACGTTATGAAAGCCTCCAAGAATTTTCCTCACTTCATTTGCAACCATTATCACTCCCTTGTCTGCATGGCCTGTGGCATTATAACAATAAATCGAGTGATGAATTTCACTCCAACTGCATTTAGAACATGGATGTATGAAGGGCAGGTATTTCAAAAGAAGAACTCACCAATGCTGTGCATGGCTTGTTCCAACTTGAAAACATAGTCACGGTTATTCCCACATGGACCAGCAGCTTTAGCAATTTGTCTGCATACAAGATGATGCCATAAATAAGTTGAAATATTTTAAATAAAAGACATCTCATATTAAAAGACAACCCAACTATTTATCAAGCATGGATTCCTCTCTTGTTGAGAGTCTCAAAAAAATCTTTTAAATAAAAGAAATCTCATATTTGAAACATTGATGTTTTCTCTCACAACGCAGCTATTCATCGAATATGATTTTCTTAAGAGCATGAGATTTTCTTAAGAGCATGAGAATGTGTTCTGTCAGCAAGCAGCCATATAAAAGAATCTTTTTATATAAAAGAAATTTCATATTTCGAACATTCATGTTTTCTATCTCACAACCCAGCTATTTATCAAAAAAATATATATGAATTCTTCTTTTCTTAAGAGTATAAGAGTGTGGTTTGTCAGCAAGCAGCGAGGTGATCAGACTATTAATTTGGAAAACCAAGTTGAAATACCTGAATGTAGATATGTGTTCTTATAAAAAGAATTATGTAAATTATGTGTTTTATTTTCAATTTAAGTAGTTTAAATGTATTAATTACATGTAATTTTTTTAAATTATAGTGAATTGGTAACTCGCAAAAGTAATCTCGGCAAAGCAAGATGTAGTATCAAACCTTGAATCTATCACTATACCAATAACTTATAACTTAGTAACAAT